>DWJK01003253.1:0-13373 GCA_018248815.1 Croniades pieria auraria
AGATGTGCAGGTTTGCTCATGATGTTTTCCTTCACCATTAGGAACTGATATTTAAATTTAAGAGGCACTTGTAAAGAGGTGCGCTCCATGGTTTTGATCCAGCACCCCCGGAGTGAGAGGCTGAATACTTAACCACTAGGCTATCACTGCTGCTGCTGCACCTAGGTATATTAATACCTTAGTACTACTCGTGTCTGCCGTACAGACCAACTCATACGCCGTTAGTAACAAAGTGCTCAGACCTCTCGAGGGACATCGACTGGCTGCAAGACCTACTCGTATAATAACAAATTACTCGTTGTCGTTGTGTTCATTACCTTTTCAAAGCTTGGGAAAATCTGAAAAAAGTAACGCTTCTTACATAAATTAAAAAAGGCATCGGTCAAATGACTACCTCCAGACGCGGGGTACATTAGCACTCGTTAGTTAGAGTTTTGAATTGACCGCAAAACTAGGTACATGCTAACCAGGTCTGATGGCGCCAGACCTCAACCCCTGAGTGTTTTTTTAAACCTTGCATTTAGCATAACAACCATCGCTAATAGGTCTTGAAAGTTAAGACTGAAGGAGAGATCATAAAATTGAAACCAGATGTTTTGCGGACAATTCAAAACGCCAAAATTAGAATAGAAATTTGCATCCACTCTGAAGGGGGTAAGTTGACCGACATAATTTTTTTCATTTAATATCATAAATTTTACGCTTTCTAATAAACTTTCTGTAGAAATAGAACATGTTTCTTTCGTTTTTAACGAAACGACAGCCACTTCAATTTAGGTCATTACTTTTGCCCCACCCTACACGTACTCATGTACATCCTCTATGACAAAAGATTCCATGAGTTACCAACTGTTTAGAAATCCCGCACATGACGCACGCGTGTGTATGTAGGTACGCCTCGTAATCAAATTTTAAAGTTCGTTGAAGAGCATTACGACAATAAACAATATACTTAGTCATGCCATAAATATTGTTACAAAGGAAAACAACATTTTTTTATTGTATGTAACATTGATTACTATTACTGTCATGATGCGGCAAGCCGAGGACAGGGCGCGATGGCGCTCATTGGGGGAAACCTATGTCCAACAGTGAACAGAAATAGGCTGATGACGATAACAATGACGATGACGACAGTGTGTTAGTTTAATACATTAATATAAAACCATTAAAAATATATAAAGCTTATTCGAAGTGGCTTGGCTGCAATACAGTCCTTTAAACGTTGAGGCCAGTTATTATTAGCAGGACGCACTCTTTCTATGGGAAACCTCGTCATTGCTAATCATATAGATTGTTTAAGGGACTCCAAATTATCATGGCGTTTAGAGCAAGCCTTGCTCTCTAAAATTGACCATAAATCATAATCCAATGGATTAAGATCAAGACTAGATGACGGCCAATCTTCAGCTCTGATGAAGTCCGGAACTTTCGTTTCTAAGCAAGATTGGGTGGATTGAGCTTTATAACCCGGCGCCGAGTCTTGCTGAAAGGACCATTCTTGGTTATTGAACATGGTATTGTTAAGGAGCTTAACTACCTTCTCAAGAATGGTATCTTGATACACTTGTGCCGATGTTTGATACCTTTTCCACAAAAATATGACTGTCACTCTTTTATAGCTAACACCCCACCAAACCATTACTGAAGTCGTATAATGTACACGTTGTACTCTGTTGTACGGTCATTTTGTTTGTTAAAATATTGCTCAATTGCAAAAAGTTTCTCAACCGTAAACAAAATTATTCTGAGACGTACCTTTGCGTACCGCTTAAGTAATTGTTTTGATTTTACCACCTATTCTTTTTTAAATTATCAGTTAAGGAATGACCAGTGCGTCTCTTATAGGCTGCAAGTCCTACGTCATCTTTTAAAATACGCGACATGGTTCTAGGTGCTATCATCATCTCCCGAGATAAAATCTTTCCTTTCGGATAGAATTTCTTCGAATTCTTTCCCTTGCTGCTTTGATCGCCTTTTTCGTACGAACACTACGTGGACGGCCGGATCTTTTCCTATCGCGACAACTGAAAATAAAAAAACACAATGAACAATCATATAAAAATGACAGATTCCAATTCAAAAGCAATATTTTTTTATTTTTAATTATGACAGTATTTAGTCCATTTTGACGTTCAAATATTTATGGCCAGACTAAGTAGTTTTACGTTCACCTGTTCTATTTCCGGGACTAAATCATCCTATATCTAATTTTAATACCTAAAATCGATTACTTTTTTGCATGGAATAACTAAATAGATATATTCCATAGGAGCCTCTTATTTTTGGCGTAAAGACATTCTCTTTTAACACGTCTTTATTTTGTTTTAAGACCTAAAAGCCCTTCCGAGAACATTTTAATGAATTCCGTTCATGTAAGAAAACTATAACATTTTTAATCGGGTTCTATTCCAACGATATCGTAACTTTAGTCGGGATCATGCAAATAGAAAGGTAATTTTTGAAGATTTTCCCTTCGATTACAAAAAAAAACAAAAAAAGGGCTGTACTGGTAGCTCTTCGCATATCTTCTTCATACCAGTCTTCAATCGAAGCTTAAGATCTAATATTATGCCTACATATTTGGCTGTATTTTCGGATTTTCACTTCGGATATCACTGTTTTGTTCATGTAAACCGGGTGACGATAAGGTCCTTCGTATATAAAACCCACATGAACTGATTTTGTTTCGTTTGCAATCATAGGTGGTGGTAATAGTTTGTTAAAGGTTTTCCATTTCTCCTCTCGAGTGGCTCCTATAGACTTGATCATGTAGCCCTGTACCGTCTGTACTCGACCGACGTGAATTATTTTTTTATTAGGGAGTTTATAAATTTGGCCATCATCTGTGAAACTATTTTTTGTGTTTTTATAATGAATGATCCGAGGAATTCCCTAAAAGGATTTAATTATAACTTTTGACCAACGAGTGTAAAGCCTAATCGACCTTCCACCTTCAATTCATTGAAATCAGCAATACTGGTGCATCGTGTATGGTTCATATTTCGTTAGGTTAATGAGTGGAACTTGTTTATACTTCAATGTCTTTTGTTTACGTGAAAGACGATTAATAAAATATTATATTTCATAGTTCAAATATTGCAGACATGCTTAAAACTGGTTGTATCATTAAATGACAAACCAGTTTAAGTATTTCATTTGTTAGTGTTCGCATGAACCCTGCCAGCGGGAAGCAATATTTAAAGGGATTGGTTAGTGTACTTACATAATTGGTTAGAGTACCTAAAAAAAATTTAAATAATATTTGGGTTAATTTTTCAAACAATGCAATGTAAACGCTTAAGAATTGATGGCAATCGGTCAAAATTACACGACATGTCAAAAATAAATGATAGGGTTAAAAAATTGAACATAATCAATAATAAAAAATTTATCAGTGACAACTCCTGCAAGCACTACCTAGTGACACTGCGATGAGTAATGTCGTTAGGGCGTTAATATTTTTTTATTGGATTTTTTTTTATCGACCCATTAACAAGTGCGGGTTGGCGGACTTCACACACCTTAGAAACAATTTTTTTTTTCTTTTTTTATTCTATGGCATGCAGGTTTCCTCACGATGTTTTCCTTCACCGTTAGCAAGTGATATTTAAAATATTTATTTTAAGTTTTATTGGATATATTAATGTAAATATGACTATGTACATATGAGAGACACGGACTTCGGATTCGGATTCACCTTCGGAAACCATCTGAGATATTAATGGATTCTTCAAATCGAAGTTGCTGTTGGTTCAAAACGGATGCATGTCAATCGTTTATTTTTGACATACATACGTACATGACAATCGCGAACTGAGGGAGAAGCCGGTGACACATCAAAATGTGATTACTTTCATCTTCACAGATCTTTTATCTATTCTTTGGGGTTAATAATAAGGAGCGGAGTTAATGGCGATTGGCATTTTCTGCCAGTCAACCCAGGTGGCGATAAAAAATTCGGGTAGGCGTCTAATTATCTTGAGTGTATGAACAAGAATTCACAGCACTTACTTTTTTACTGGCCGTAGAGCGTGAAATCGCAGTCGATATTCGATTAGATACTTATATTATAATGAACTAATTAATTGTTCAAAATATTCCACTCACTTACTAACCATTTTGTCGTTCCAATGGTATCCATCTTTGCTCTGTCAGAAGATCAGTGGATATTGTAGGGCATCATATGCCTTCTACGTTTTGGACACGTTTCTCTATATCGATTCATCGATATCTTTAGATTATAAATTTCCTCCGGCAGTAATAAAACTAGTGGACACCAGCAGAACAACGAGGTGCTGCCGTCCATGAGTTTCTTCGGCTGATCTTGAGCAGGGAATTAGCACCAGGATGGCGAAAGTGACAAAATGGACTTTTAACAGCAGTAATCCAATTAATGTAGTCATGTTCTCATAAGTGCAATTAGCATCACTTATCTACCGAAATGGTCACCTGTAGAACACACGGGGACGGTAACTATATCATTCGGACAGAAAACAATTTATTTCAATAACAGAATCAATGCAGACCCATTTTTCTTGTTAGTCTTCTCATCATCTGTACATATAATAAAACTGTAACTGATCGCTGTCTGTACATGGCAAATATATTTAAAAATTCATAAAGGGGTGCCTTTATGTACGCAAGAGAACTCAAAAGAATGTTTTTTCATTTTGTTTGTTTATCTGTATGTTTGTGCACGCTAATCTCAGAAAAGGCTTATACGATTTGAATGCAGTTTTCAGGATTATATTGTGATGGACTTAACTTAACATTTAGTGTTTTTTTTAATTTTAAATCGGTTAACAAGTAAAGAAGTTATGTCATTTTCTTTTTCGAAACTTACAAAATCTACGCGTAGTGCGTAAGCGTCTATGTAGCGCGTCCAAGTCGCGGAGACAGCTATTTTTTACTATATTTACTCTTGGTGATCATAGCGTGATGTTCTTAAAATAGTTTTTTAATAGATTGTTTTCTAATTAACGCGGATGAAACCGCGGGGCACAGCTAGTCCTACATAAGTTTCCGTCACGTGTCTAATCCCCCTCCAGTCCGTAGCACGCGCGTTCCGCGGAGCAGCCGGCTTGGAGCACAGAGCAGCAGTGTTCCGGGACCACCACGCTAACGACTTTTCTATTTCCAGTTCTGTCAGCTCTACCGTGGAGCTGAGTAGCGGTACAGCGCTTACTGTAAACATGGTTATCCATAAACACAGTCTCTGAAATCTGAAATTTGACTGAGATTTGAAAGTGCCTAGATTAGAATAAGTAATATAATTCATTTTGAAGGATAAAGAGTGAACTTGAAATTGCTTGAATGTACTTAAATAATTATTTGCATTAAATGTCGGGGGCCAACTTTGATTTTATTATAACAGTTATATATATATGTTAATAGTTATATAACAGATAATAATTAATTTATAAGCACTTTGGTGAATTCGTTTTCGGTTATTCCTTAGTGCTACCGTTGACAACTGTGGACATGAATGATTGAGCACACTCTAATGTCATCATAACAGTTACATTCGTTATTTATTCCTGAAAAAGGGCTCCACGGATGCCGCACTCGCGGCGGCCCGGTACAATTGACAACATGGTGTTCAATTTCAGTTGGTCAACAACCGTAAACCAATAAATAGTTTAGTTACCAACGTGTGAAGCGACCTTCCTGTACTCTGAAGCCTCCATTCTACATACGAGTACATCACACCGACACATCGTACACGTCGTCTATTGCACTGCAAGGTGTGACCACACCGGAGGGACCTTACTAGATAAAAATCGGTGCAACCGGAGCGCACCCTTCAATAAAATAAATTAAATAGCCGAGACGATAACATTCGTTGTGTTGTAAATCGAACTCAATACCGTGTGTTACTGGTAAAATCATATCGACAAGAGAAATAAATGAAGGGATCTCTACTGCGCGAGCAGCCCCGGCTGTTCGACGAGGGCGGTTTGCAATACTAACAGCGGGCGGGACAAATAACTGAAGATAGTTTTAATTGGATGTTGTTGTTTTCTTTCGCAGTTAACATTTTTCTATTGAAGTTAAATCGAACCGTAAAAAGCCTGTGGCTCACATCATCGCGCTTCTCCAGTGGGGTTAGTGGTCAGTCTGTGTTAGATGTTTTTAAGTCATCCTCCGGCCTCCGGTCCACAGCCCTACACAGCACAACAGCAAGTTTTGTTGCTGCTAGCGGTCGTGGCCCACAAACGCCTGGCCGGCTACGCTTCACTTTCCTAACATTGTAGCGATTCGTTTAATGTATTATATGCTGGTAATTTATTATTTGCTGGAGATTATCAGACTCATTTAATGCAATTATTAGTTACTATATTCTTTTTAGTAAATTTCATATGGCAAATATTTTCACTTAATGTAATCGCCAGGCGCGTACCTCTCGTCGCGTTCTCGCTCTGAGCGGTGCGCCAAACAAGTTCTCATCTTCTTTTTCGCTCTTATTCCATCGCGTTGTACGCTCCAGCGCGTACGCAAGTTTTCCTTGTCTTTCTTTCTAATTGGATATTTTCACTAACGTCTTTTTGAGTTACGTCACTGGTAAAGTAGCTACCTGTTCTGGTGTAGGGGCGAGGGGGCAAGACCGTTTGTGTCTTTACATATCATTACATTAAATATATCACCATGTTTAAGTATTTGTTTTTGGAGTTTATTCCCTAAAAATCGATGTTAATGTAAGGCCCCCGGTAATGATGTTTTGTGAGTATTGAAATTATTCCAAGGGTTACCTCAAAAGCGTTGTATTTCCACTTGCTACTTTGAAATCATGCCAATTTCACATTATAATATGATATAATAATTTCTGTCAACGAGAATGTTACTGACATTACACACTTTATTCACGAGTCATTAGTAGCCAATACAAAACCGCCTGGTTCGAGACTACTGAACGACAGTACCACGTCCACCCACACTTGGCCGCTAGCTCAGTATTGATTTCGACAAAGATGAAAGATTGTGATTTATACAACTTTTAGAAACAAATTTTTAAACTTTTTAAATTTTTTTTAGATTTAGTTTCTGCTAGAACATCGCGGTACGAATAGATACGGAACAACCGATGTGGGATGTTCTCACGGCTCGTGGAACACGCTCGTGGCGAGGTTTACGTACCGTGGTTAGTGCAACCTCTCTCCGTGCTGATTAATAATGCCGACAGTGTTCATGTAATTAATATTCAAATTCATAAAAATAGTGCAGTAAATAAGCCTTCCTAACAATGTATTAATGTACAGTAATGGATACTTATGGAACATTATGTATAATATTTTACCGAATTAATATGAAAAATGTTAATACGATACACACATGCTTTCAGTATCATAAGAGATGCAGAATTTATCTACTCTTTGCCATAGTTGAGGAGTAAGGAGTATTTACTCTTAGCCCATTATATTTGAGAAGTAAACTCCGGTCGTGTGTCGAAGCTGATACGCAGACTGTTTACTTGCCAATTGTTGTAATGTTTAGAAGAATCATTCAGTACATTTTATACCATTATTTCATTACGAAATTAAGTTAATATCTAGGAGAATGCAACGCACACGAATACAAGCGACGACAGGCCGCGCGACGCGGCAGCAGGTGCCGCTGGCCGCGTCGCGTCCCGCGCTCCTTAATTTGCGTTCTGTGAGGATTTCATCAAGGCGCTGTAACCAAGGTGACAACACCTTTCTCGATGATACTAATGAGTGTACTTAACGCCTCGCTGTCTAAGAGAGATATGTGATTGCCAGACGTTAAGATAACAACGTGCAGGGAAGCCTTTCAGCTGCAGCTTAAGCATGGCAAGTCGTTGGAGGACGCACGGGAAATCTGCACGCAGTGCGAACGACACTGACAGTCATCTCTGACTCTACTCATAAGTCACTGTCGCTTCCCTGTCTATACGAGGCCGTGGCGTCGCGCGTGGCGCCACGCAACGCGCCGGTCAGACCGGCACTGGACGCGGTCCCCGCTCTTATTGCGATAAGCCTTTTGAGTTCTTCGTCTTGTGGATACAATTAATCTTTATTTCTAGACGTGCTGTTAAATTGTATTAAAAGGGGTATTTAGCGATTATTAAGTAGGTAGAGTGTTGTATAAATTTTATTTTTTCTATCAAATATATCGTTTTGATCGATTTCATTGTAGTTTTAACATTCCATAAGTAAACACACTGCAAGATGGCTCCAGATACGTCATAGTCTTCCAGAGCTAAACGAGAACGCCTCATGCCCTGCAAATAGAATAAAAATATTGGTATTTAGCGACATACATATTTTGCAGCGGCACTTCTTTGGCAATCCGCCGAATTTACAAGGTGAGTTTTCAGTCATCCTCGATTTTACATCATTTTTTTAAATTCCTATCTTTAATTTCATCATCAATAACGCTGTCTAAAATATAACAATACCAAACCGTACCTTTATAACTACTGCTACTATTTATATTCATGATTATATTTTTATCTCAACCGTGTTTTGTTTGGTTATTTTAATCTAAACAGGTATATTTCTCTCTCTATACTCTAATAGCATGCAGCAATAAGACCATAGCAATAAAACCTACATTAGATAAATGTTTTAGATGATAATATAATCCCTAAATAATTTCATTTCGTCCTCCTACTATACATTCCCTAACACATTGAGATCTCAACCCACCTCGAGAGTGGACCGATCAATGAGCTCTCCTAATACATTATTTAGGGTTTGAGACAGGTTATTCACCCCTCGAACTGCCGCTAGACGGGGCCGCCCAGACTCGAGCGTTTCTGATAAGCCCAGTAGTTACATATACCACCTGCCCGCGCCCGCCGCGGCCCCGGGACACCGCGCCGCTGCGGGCTCAGCTGTGCGCCGGTCCCCCTCCCCGCCCCACCGTCTCGCCGCGGCCGATACAAGCTTCGCCTCGCTCGCTCGCATCGAGTCAGTCAAAGCTTATATATACTCGAGTGTATACGCATTTGCTCTTTGACGCGCTGTATTCGCTAAGTGTCACATGTGAATTACGGTCGGTGTGTCTGAAAAGTGTAGAGTGACAAAGAAGTTTGCATCTAAAACGTGGACCTTGGAATTAACAACACACTGCCCCAGCCTCCGCACGGGGGCACTGACCGCCGACGCAATCTCGGTATGGTATGATTGCTGCTTACATTGGCTCAGAGTTAGCGAGCGATGTGTTGCGATAGTGCGAACTGCGTATTCCTCCCGGCGGAGGCGATAGCTAACGGTGCTCGCGGCCGCGTCGAGCGTGGCACAACCCACAACGGACAGCAGCCTCCCCGTCGTATACTTAGGTTTTACGCGTGCGAAATTTAGACACGTTGTATTGAAGCTGAAAACAATAACAGTTTGAGTCGGGCTGGTGGTTTTTACAATAACACGGTGTCGTATAACTAAATTCCATGAATCCGAACTAGTAAGTCTTCTATTTTACGCGACGATTTGAGTTTGGGTAGGTGCGTAATCGGGACAAATATTTAAACGGCGGTAGACGATAAGTGCTAATAAATCACGATAAGCTGAGTATCTGCCGCTGCGGCTACTAATGATAGCCGCGGTTGCGATTGCGCGTTCCAGCCGGCGGGCTCGCGGCGGAGAGCCGCGGCGCACGTGAATACGCGATGCACGTACCCGTATGCGTCATGCGGGCGATATCAGCGCCCGCAGAGCGTTTTGTAAATATGTGAAGTGTGAAGCGACAACTACCGGTTTTCCTCCTAACGTTCCCTCGCTTCCCATTATCGAACGCTCCTTAGACATCAATACAGTGTCCCGTTCACCGCTCACTACTGATATATGTTCTTTATTTTGGATAGAGTAAAAGCCTACCCGATCTTATTCATCAATAATAAATGTTGTAAAAACGACGCGTGACTTTTATCCTCGGCAGTCTGTGGCTTCACATATATTTGAACAACCTTGATGCTTATTTCACTACTGCAAAGAGAACCCTAAAGATAATCAGTGCCGAGGGTTGCTGCAGGCTGCACACCGCACGGTTTATTTATTATGGTCTAGTTATATGATATCCTGTTTCGATCTTGTCATAATCCAATACTTAGGCAATTTTTTAACGATATTAAAGATTCGTGTCACGCACTGTAATTAGATTACAAATTAATAATTGAGGTGGAACGGAAGTTATAATACAGTAAATTTCCGCTCATTTGCTGTATTCTACATAAAGGTTAGACATGGGGGTTCAGAGTAAGGTAGATGAGAATTTATAAGAGTGAGAGCCATTGTGAATCCAGTGTGTGAAGAATGCCCTTGATGTGGCACGCAGCCGCGCGGCGTGGCGCGTGGCGAAGACGGTCGCGCGCGGGGCCTCCACCGCAAAGGTCGCGCTCACCTCCGCCAGCTGTCCGGCGCGAGGCTTAAGTTGCATAACAATTTTCATCGTTGCAACACTTCTTGTCCGTAATAACTCAATTTAATTGCTCCACGCCGATCCGCAGTAAATCGAATGAGGCTCGCCACTCTCGAAGGAATTTAGAGTAATCTGGGTACATATTATGTACTCCACTGATAAAGTGCACATTATAAACAATGATAATGCATTTCATCAATAAGCCTAATCATTTTTTGTGGAAACTTGTTACCTTATCGGCGGTCGTTCAGATTCAAGGGCATCAGCAGAGTAATGCAGGTGCGGAGTGCAGAGTGGACGCACAATTATTACACGCTGGAGGCGCGCGCTGAGCCGACGCTCTATTTCGGGGGCGGACACGCCATCGATAATTATATTAGCGTCCGGCTAGCCGCTGTAAGTTCCAGTAATTCATGGAATTGTCAGCATCCAACGCGCTAATATTTTTGTGTAACTGCCGTCATACAGTGTGTCCTGGCGCATACTGGCGTGTCAAACACCTATGTAAAGAGATCTCGCATGATGCCAGTGAATGCTGTCCAACGGTCGCAAACACTTGGCTACAAAACGTAAATCCTTGCAAAAAGTAAAAAATCGTTTTCCCTATACAAATTTGTATTCCTACATGAAATGAATATGAAATAACCGATTGTAAAGGAAATTATACAAGTTTTTTGTGTACACGACACAAAGGCCAAACTCGGCATGTAACAATTTTAAACAATGTTTTTAAACGGATTACCCACTGCGAATATCGCTATCCTTACACACGTGAAGTGCTTCTTCTGCATTCATCACTTTTATACCCACACGCCGTTTTCGGAGACTTCGGACTTTTAGATCCTTAAAATAAAAACCTAAATTTAATTACAAATTAATATATAGTTTTGTAAAAGAAAGACTCTCAGCTTCTGTTAGAACGAGTGACATTGTGCAGCGTGGTTTTCAGACTCTCCCTCTACCTTGGGCGTCGTTTGTAAGTTGCAAGTTAATTCTCCGATCGCCGCTACAGTATACTCTTGCGTTAGTGTCTATCCTATTCCTGATTAAATATGTACCGGCTTAACTCACGTACGTTTTTCGGGATGGCCCGACTAGTTTCGTAGCCGTACGAGGTCCTTCCTCATGAGCTCCCGCCGCTTACAACGAGGTCGCGACGGAGACACCTATTCCTGTCCTATTCCTTTCAAGATATGTGATCAATTGACCAATGTGTGATAGGTATTATAGTGTTTATCAGTTATATTATCGGCGCCTGAATAATGGTTTCGCTTTCCATAAATAGTAAGCAAAACCATTAACGGGCTTCCAAGTTAGCTCGGCCTGTGTTCAGCAGTGCGTGCTGCGTTCTATAGCCACATGAATTCGCTGCGAGCAGGATCTCCAGAATACCGCTTTTTAGCTGAATTTGTCCTGTTGCAATTAGACCAGGCTGTACCGCTTGGAGTTGTTGTGAAGCTCCCATTTATCATCTTAGTTTTATTATGAAACCCTGGAGATCGTTATCAGCGGGACGGGTTAAAACGCATTGTTAGAAGAGAAGTGACGTGAAGATTGCACTCGAGTAGTATGTATAATAAGACGGTTCGGAATGCTTACCCTTATAATACGTTGTGCCGGGGTACCAGTGACCGTTGAAAAGCCATATTTTCATTATGTGGACCTCTAATAATTACCGTTATATATTTGAAAAAATATCACTGTATTCTGTATATACGTAAGCAGAAATTTCATACTCCTTTGTACGAAAATTTCGTGAACGAAGGGTACAATTAAAGTGTATATGACTGGAGAAATTTTATATTTTTATATAATAACGCATTTTAAACATATTAAATTAATAAAAAACCTGTTACGCACGTTACCATGAATTCGACTCAGTCACACATGTGTATGTTACATATGGGTACATGGCATGACATTGACAAGTCATCTTGCAACAAAATTTTAGACTATGTCAAAATTGGCAGCTAGTGTCTAATTTATGTAGCGAGTGAAAGAGTAAAACAAGAAACTTATTTTTCATGGTAAATTTTACTTGTGAATTATTAAACAACTGTCTTGCCGATTTAATTATGACACCTGGACATGTCTAAACACATTAAAAGACCTCAATATGTTAAGTTATGAACTAGTTGTTTTCAATAGACATAAAGAGTACTCAAGCTATTATCACCTCAAGTGCGTTGTATGATGTGACAATTATGTATCAATTAATGGTTAAAAGCAAAGCCATACACGAGATACATACGGCCATAGTTTTCCGGGTACGTCCTTGAAACAACACAATTGATGTATTGAACAAGTATATCTCGTTATCTGAAAGCAGGGCTAAACTAAGAGTTGAACTTGCTGAATATTTATAGAGAAATAAGAAAAGGTAAAGATAACGCAAAGAGTAACCCGTCAATTCGGACATATACGTTTGATCTTGAGCAACGCCTACAGTCTACAGAACCACTACCCCACCACATCCTTTATTAATAAATAATAAGAACCTTTGTTATTTTTGATTAAAAATGTACCGGCTTAACTCACGCACGTTTTTCGGGATTGCGTACGTGAAGTACGTAACGTACGTGTTAAGCCGGTACATTTTTAATCATGTGTGTAAATACTCACGAAACATTTGATAGTAAAATTGTTATTTTTGTAAAAAGTAACGGAAGTATCTTTTAATTTTACAAACCACGGTTAAATTATTGATAAATCTATACTGTGAGACGAAACCATACTTGCTTGAGGAGCGAATCATATAGTATCATTTTAAGGCAATTTATTTATAATTGTCTGCCTCGTTGGTCGAATGGTTGCAAGTGCTACTGCCAAACGGGAGGTCCTGAGTTCAAATCCCGGGTCGGATACTATGGAAATGTTCTAATTTAGAATTTCTGGTAGTGACTTGGAGTCTGGATTAGTGCCCGGTGTATGGCAATAGGCTCACCACCTATTCCATGGGACTTAAACGTAACTGGTGAAACGTGGGAGTGTAC
>DWJK01003254.1:0-13373 GCA_018248815.1 Croniades pieria auraria
TAGGCAGAGGAGTGTAGTATACTCCCACGTTTCACCAGTTACGTTTACATCCCATGGAATAGGTGGTGAGCGTATTGCTATACACCGGGGACAGATCCAGATTCCGAGTCACTAATAGGAATTCTAAATTCGAAAAATTAAATAGAAATTCTAAATTCGAAAAATTAAATAGAAATTCTAAATTCGAAAAATTAGTAGTACCCGACTAGGAATGGAAGCTAGGTCATCAAAACCACACGGGGGCATAAAAAATATACCAAGGTAATATTTGCATACGATTCACGTACTTCAGATTGCTCGTACAGGCAAACAGCTAAAATTCATTCCTGAATATGTTTTAATTAAATTTATTATTATACCTTCAACAATAAAACGCCAAGAAGCATTACTTCTTATACCCTAATTATAAGATTCTAGTAACCTGCCATAGTATGGTTTATGAAAAATGAGATATTGTGTTTAAATAGATTTGTTTCAACTGGCTACTGTGATTTGGAAATCTTGAACCATAAACTCACAGTTCAAAGAAATTAGTAAAACACACATAAATGTATATATTTGAACCAGTGTGATATTGACGGAACTTCTCTTTCACAAGACGTTTGCTGGGAACTATGGCAATATTTAATTACCTTGGCGTTTTCGCCAAACGCCTCGTAGGTCAATTTTAGATGTATTCGATGTATTTTGAAATTCGAATGGTAATTGTCAAAGCAATACATTGATTCATGCTGTACTAATGTCAGTAATGCTTGCTAACATAACAGGCAATGGAACAGTGCTTTGGGTTGGGCTTCAATCAAGATTAGTTTGAGCTTATTCTTGGTATGGTTTCGCCTCTGAAAGAGTATAAATAAATGATATTTTTCGAACCACTTGCAACATTCTGTAATTAAATAAGGTTACCTACAATGTAATAAAGATATATATATATTACTTAACACATTAACCTGTGACGTGTCGGGTTAACTGAAAAACTGTGTACTATATAATTAACATTTTAATAACCTGTCATGCGATCTTTTCATAGAAAAACCTTCTGCTTTACTAATTATATACTTGTACACGTCTGTGCCTAAGTTTTCAAGTTTCTCTCCTTCAACTTGTTTTGTACTTAAGTTAGGACTGCTGCAGCACAGAACACATAATATTTTCGAAGATGTTGGTTAGTTTTGACTCAAGTTTTAGTTTACTTCAAAAAACCTTTGATATGTCCCACGAAATTTAATAATTCGAACTGTTTGTAGGTTTTTTAATAAAATACAGTAGCGTAGTAACAGGTTACAGTAAAAGTTCATACGAACTTTATCCGGAGTTTGACACTATGGAACACGATTAAAGCATTCGTTTGCTAGAACAAACCCACCGGTATCCGGTTTCTACTGGTTTTTACTAGTCGCAACTAGTCCCATCTATTCCACTGGTCTTGAACCAGTAGGCTTCGTTTATTAATTGTAAGGAAAGCGTTTTCGTAAGCGTTGTCATGATAATATCTTTTGACTTGTCATCTGCAAAAGAATGTTTAACATTTGGCTGGTTTCGCAACGTATCTGACGAGTGGTGATCGCATGTACGCTTCTCCTTGACCGACTATCCTATGTAACTCTTCAATATTAATCTTTTTTTTTATAACTGGCCCTATTGGCACAGCTGGGAAATAACCGGTCTATCAGACAGGGCTCAAAGTACGATTTCGAGGAATGTAAGTTAGCGCTTTTAGGACTTTTGATAGGTTATAGGGATATGTATATTGCCTGTGGAATTGAACTTTACCTCAACGAATAGAGACAACAACATTATATCATATAACAAGTTTTAGGGAGTGACACAGGCTATTCTCATTTAATAAAAACTTTCATAGTTCCATACAAAAAAATTATAACCCATAAAATGTAGTAAACGAACGCGAACGAAGTCGTGGGCATAGCTAGGCATATTAATAATGGTACCCGTGTGAGTGGCCAGATACATTTTTTTCTTGTAAATGTCAAAAGGTTTACGTTTTCCAACGCAACTCATTAAATGCGTGCGTGCGCCCTTGACCCACTGGCGTGACCGATGGTAAGCGGTCAACTTAACATTTTGTGTTATGTCAACAACCCGGTCATTTTTGTAGATATTTTCTCATTTTGACTCGCGTCTGACAGGAGTATGTCAGTCTATCTATCACTATACTTAGTTTCATTACTAAGTAGCACTATTATTGACGTTGTGATCGAATTCATTTTTTTTCATACATACAAATTTTCACGCCGAGTTCCCTATAGGGACAGGCAGAGAGCGCGGAGTGCCAAAAATCTCTATCCTTGTAGATCTGCCGTGCATCTCTCATATTCATCATTCTCTTCATACATGCATGCCGGTCTCGGAGACTTCTAACTCCCCCATCAGTCAGCACATAAAACTTCATCGTTCCACCATTTTCCATGATTTGGACAACCAGTTGAAATACTTTAAAACAAAGATTCACCAAATAAATTGATAAGCTAGTTTTAAGCAAAATGTAAGTGTAGTGATCATATTAAAGTGATCTCCACTGAGATCCTGTTGCTGCCGCAAACACACATAATAAATGTCACAAATTTAACTAATCTTTCTGAGTACGCTCTTTAATGCAAATTGGCTGAGTTTTAGATAAATAGAAAATTCGTCTGTGGGATATTTTTATACCGTGCTTAAATGTTTTAATAATGATAACAAGGCTTAATCATAATGCTGGGGGCTGACTAATTAACGTGGGCTTCGAAACATGGAAGCGCTAATGAAAACTCGCCACTAGCGATCACACATCCAAAAGACATGCCTTAACATTGCAAATTTATAATCTCCAACCCCGTCAGGGCTCCGGGCGTTTCGATAAGTATGTTTTGGTACGTTTTTACCTGTTGGCACAAACATGATTTGCCGGATCGGAATCCGAGTCGCCGCCGCGCAACCGCTCGGTAGTTTCGCAAGTGGTCTCCAGGAAACCAGTATGAGTATACAAGCCCACCGAAAGCTTAGCTATAATGAATAAATCAATGTTATGATTAATTTAATCAATCAAATGTATTAGTTAAATCAAAGTTATTTCCTTAATAATCGTTAATTCTATAATCGGATCAAAATTATTATTAGATTCAATCGGCCTTTAACTGCTGAATTAAAAACTTTTTTCTTTTAGCATAAGTTCTGGATGCTTCACTGTATACCTATCATCGCTATTTACTTGCCTTGTATTTGTATCCGAATGATTGTACTAAAGAAAGATTTTATTTATAAAAAACCCGCTCGCACTCTCTCTCTCTCACTTGTAGAGCCGCGTCCTGGTGATTGATAATATCTATTGTGCAATAAAAAGGAAATTAATTTTAAATTGTACCGATATCATACATTTTTGTGATTGATGCACTTTGTGTTGGGATTAAGAATGACGCAGTCACGTTACACGTAAATGTATACCGAATGACATGTGAACCCGCCTTTATAATTTTCTATTTTATATCTCCCAGTGGAATAGTACACTAACACTGGAAGTTGAACTATTCAAACTGAATGAAAGCAAAACGATTGGAGTTATGAAATCGGCTGCCAAGTTAAACTATTTATCACTAAGCTCAACATTCATATATTCGTAGTAGTGGTAGTAGTGTACAGGTTAGTTTCTGAACTCATACGGGATCTTAGTAACTGTGAAGCAATTATATTCTAAGCTAGCTTAGCGGCCGCGACTCCACACGAAACTGGAATTTCAATTTCCAAACACTTAATTAATTATGCTTTGAATATTTTATATACACGACAATTTTTTAATTGATCGACTAAAATATGTTCACATCGACATAAAGTTTAAAATATTCCAAGCAAAGCCCTAAAATAATTTATCAATAACTAAATGGACTGTAACATTTTTTATATCAGGATGCAGTCAGGCATCGATCAAATTGTTCTAGTCTTCACATAAGCATTAGTTCTCAGTGGGAATCGAACCCACGACCCTCCACTTGTCTGTCAAAGTCACTCTTGGACCAGCGGACACAGTAATATTTTTTAAAATCTGTATATTTAGCTCCTTCTAGATGATTATCATTATCTAATATTATTAGATTTACAACAAAGACATGTTATACGTCGAAATTTGAGTCGATTGAACTGCAAAATACATAGATTTTTTGAAGTCAATGAATTTGGTAGTTTGGTAGATTTATTTACAATAAGTCTTGCAATATTACAATATAACTCAAGACAATAATTACAATATGCAAAATAGTTTAATAGTATTAAGACAGAATGGTTTAAATCACATCTTCGATTTAGTCGGATCTAAATTTTGCAATCGACGTACGAAAATATTTTGAACCACCAATTCACTTTCACATTTATCATGATTACTTTACTTTATACGATACTGTGTTGGAACAAGGCAAACCTCTTTCCGTCTGAACCAGAATTACCGTTGCCTAGTACTAGAACATTAGTTTCACAATATTACGCTCTCATGTACGTACGTATGTATATATATAATACATGTATCTCACGTCCAAGTTCAGCTATTTCGTCATAGAGGATATATATGTCGAAAAAGCTTGTAAAAGCATATAATCATCATCATAAGCCTACTCCCATCCACTGCTTTACATAGGCTTTTCCGATGGAACGCCACTGAGCTCGATCTTCAGCTTCATCATTTCATTTCATTCATCGTAATTAAAATATATAATTATTAATTATATATAAAACATATAAAGGCATATAACATGTTTTTGTAATATTCATCTGGTGACGACTTTACTGATATTTGCATTGTGATCAAGCGAGGGTAGTCAGACAAGAGAGCTTTTATAGGATAGAAAGTGGGTAGAAGCAGGAACGATATTAACGTAATCCAAATGAAATATTACAAGAATATAATTAATTAAAACTATGTTACAAAAGCATGCCTAGTTTTTTATTTTGAATTTTTTGTCTCGAAAGTAATAAATTGGAGGAATTTAATTTTGCACTTCACTGCCTGTACCTGACGTTTAAATAAAACCGAAAAATAAGCTTTAGTTGTTCTCCAATTAAAAGATACTAATTATTATATTTTTAATCAAAAATGTTGCTCTTAGTATTATCAAATCAAAATTGTCGAGTAATGGCTCCTAGCCTTACTTTGCCCTTCATATGACTTATAGAGACCATATATTTCTTTTATTCTATACTAATATAGTGATAAATGTAGAAGAAGCACGTCAGCTCCGTAAGGATAGACATATCTGGGATTGAGGGTTCTCTGCCTACCCCGTAAAAGACTGAATGTGTTGACATAATAATAAAAATCAAAAATCATGAGTCTGAACTACCCATGAAGTCCTTGATCCTTAATTCGTCAAGGAATACACGTTAGAAATTCGTATCCATTATTTTCCAATTATCATCATTGAACTAAGAGTAAGCAAGGAGTCTACGCACTTCCTGACACGACGTCAACTTAACGCCATAATGACAATAATGATGGTAGCACTGTCATGATGACGTCAAAGCCGTCGTCATTGCCTTGACAGCCGTTTGTTTCACAATACGAATGATAAATTAAGCTCTAAGTCGATATACCTAATCGTCTAAAATATCTAAATAAATGACTAAATAGATATACATATGTATATATTTAACACCAAAAGAAAAAACAAAAACCCGCTCTTGGAATGGTCAATGACCGGAAACTCGTTAATAGTTTAGTTGATGTAAGTCTGTAAAAAGATCCGTATATGTGCACGTGGATAACATCATTGTATCTACGAATTACTGTTCCTAGAAACAAAAGAAGCCGATGATCCTTGATCCCATGATGCTTTCAAGCGTTATCTGCTAGGCACTAACCAGTGGCGTTAAAGCAGTGTTTGCTTTAAACGGCTTTTACTTCTAAAGTATAGCAAATAGAACTCAAATTCCATGGCGCATTGGATCGTTTAAAATAATCTAGTATGCATATATCGTGATTATGTATCGTTTGTTATTTATGTATACAGAGTTCAGTGTGCAATAAAGTATATTGTATTGTATTGTATTGTATAGTATCGTGATCCTCTTATAATGTATAATTATAATTTGTATAGGCAGAGGAATGTGGGCAGAGGAGTGTAGGCAGAGGACTGTAGTACACTCCCACGTTTAACCAGTTTACGTTTAGCGCCCATGGAATAGGTGGTGAGCCTATAGGCCGACCCGGAATTTGAACCCAGGACCTCCCGATCGGCAGTAGAGCTTGTTACCATTCGACCAACGAGGCATACTTTTCATACATATTATAATTAAACGTACTTATAATACGTATAATTATAATATGTATAATTACAATAGCTCACATAATAATATAATATAATAATCGACCCATTTGTTAATTCACTGTTGGAATATGGAAATACCATCTCATATTGAGAGGGTTAAGGCCATTTGTCTGCCACGCTAGCCAAGTGCGGGTTAGCAGACTTCACACACTTTAGAATATTTTTTTTTTATAAATTCTAGGGTGTGCACGTTTCCTCACGATGTTTTCCTTCACCGTTAGCGAGTGATATTTAAATTTAAAACGCACTTTTGTTA
Source organism: Croniades pieria auraria (assembly GCA_018248815.1). Taxonomy (NCBI): domain Eukaryota; kingdom Metazoa; phylum Arthropoda; class Insecta; order Lepidoptera; family Hesperiidae; genus Croniades; species Croniades pieria. Next base: position 6,565 of record DWJK01003254.1, read on the forward strand.
AGAAATGCGCCCTATGGATTTGAACCCAACACCCTCGGAGTGAGAGATTGACTTTCTTAACCACTAGGCTATCACTGCTTATCATAATAGCTCATATGCATAATTATATATCAAAGCACACCTCACAGTATTGCAATTGTCTTGTTAGAATACGCGCTTTTCCACGCACGGGTCCTGATCATCAGTTTGCGCTACATTACGCCAATATCAATAGAAAAATACCGGAACACAATTCTTCTCCGTTTGTTTCGCTGCTGCTGCAAAACTCCCGACTCTATTATTTCCTTACCGATTAACCCCTGTCTCGTCTAGTCGATAAACTTTAAAAACCTGTAGCAGACCGGTATGGTAAATTTATATACGTGTGACGCCGCTGTTACGCACAGAAGTAGTATGGTACAGTAGTAAATATAATAATGTCATCTCGGGGCAAGTTACCAGCATCTGATTCCAAACTGGACAGCATCAGTGCTCTAGGACTACAGCTGTTGACCTACATATATAAATTTCTAAATACGTATGTACCTATATATGATAAACTGCCCTTCTCCGCAATTTGCAGGTAGATATCAATATGTATATGAGGTTCTAAAAATGGAATGATAAAAGGCGCGTAACAAAAGAACAAAGTCGGAATCGAATCAGAAAACTACTATGAGAAGGGATTTATGAATATGTTACTTCCTACATACATATAATCTCACGCGCAAATCTGCCTGTATCGTGATTCATTTATCTATATAAAAATCTCTGTCCTTGTATGTGAGGTCATGTTACTCATAATGTACTAGAATATTTTAAATCCCTACATAGAGTTTCGCCATTATGTGCTCAAATTTTTTTTATGTGGTTAGCGTACGTGAGGGTATTTTTATATTCTCATATAATAAGTACAGGCAAGTAAAAATAAAGTTTGTATAAAAGAAGATTTAAAAAAAATAAAATAGTCAACCTGCTAGCATGCAGTAAATGTTAAATAATTAATTGTCCATCATTCTGAGGAGTAATCTGCACTATTATCTAACGTCAAATAAGATAATGAAAATCACGTGAAAATATACAGAAATTTGTGAGAATTCTACAAAATACATACATATGTTGATATAATAAAATAAAACATGATTATACAAAGCTGACATGAAATAATATATTCGGAGTTCTAGCGTGTTTGCAGATTGTAAGCAGCCTGTAAAGTTAAGCCGGAACGGGATTTGAATGGATCACCTATACTACCTATGCCCACGATTGCTTTCTTTAAGATCAACAGCAGCAGAGGTCGTTCATTCGCCGCGGCGGTTCTTTGAGGATTTTACGTAGTAGTCAATAGAACTACACTCCCAATCTTGCCTTATAGTAATCCCGAAAAGAGAGTAGAAAGAAAAAAATGGTTTAAATTATTATAAATATTATACCATTTTTTAAATATAAATTTCCAGAGGGTTTTGGCATATATCATTAGAAAATTTAGGCTTCTTGCTTTGATCCGTTGATGCAAGCATTATTTCTTGTAGAGATTCCAGCGATTCCCAACCTTTATGTAACTCAAATAGAACTTAAGTTTCAGTTAACGTTGGTCACAGTACATACAAAGCAGTAAAACAAATATTAACCAGCCGTCATACCCGTTTACACATTCAAGCAATAGATTGCATTGTTTCTCAAGTTAACAGGACACAACGTCGCTAAACGTCAACACTTGTCATGCAGTTGTATTTGCTTCTTTTCTGTATGCCCTGCACACAAGTTTAAAACAATATCTGACAATGAGCTTAATATTAATAATATTCATCATCATCAGCTTCTAGATGTCCACTGCTGGACATAGGCCTCCCCTAATCGGCGCCAATCCTTCCGGTCTTGGGCCTTCCGCATTCAGCTGCGTCCCGTTGTCTTCTTCACAATAATATCTCCAGACATCTCCACACACGGATATCTGCTCCCAAAGTGGACTTGAAGAGAGCCCGTGTAGCCAGGCCTTTCACAACCTGCATGTATACATGTACATTCTAAATACATACTTGTCTAGATAATTTTACAGCCTAACGCAGAACAAAGACTTTTGCTCATCACAAAAGTATTTTCCCAAAGTGGCTAACAGAGTATAACGTTACGTTCTATTTATATACCTATGTACCTAAATTTTTCACAATTAGCCTTTGACAGCACCACAGAACACATACTGTACATCACTTGCATCTTGGGAGGACAGTTGCTTTCCTTTATATAAACTGTGAAGAGAAAATAAGCGAAGGGCCGGATCCATTTCCGTCATCAGTAGTGACGACGAATTCCACATTATCTCCGATAGAATTTTAATTCTATCAGAAACCGAATACCGAAATCAATACCAGTGGGTGTCGGTTGCAGAAACAACGTACCATAAAACGGCTTAAAGGCCTGTTTGATACGTGTGGCAAAATATCAAAACGTACATAAGTTATTCATTAAAATTAAATGTACCTACAGATATTCCTGGAATGAACGAAACTCAGAATTACTAATTTGTTTCTTTTCCTTCCAACTGTCGCAAATAAAGTAATGACGCAATTACTTCAATGTACTGTAAACATCAAAAAAATGTCAGATACGACATATACTTGTATGTAACAATCATATCCACATATAAGATATTTTTAAACAGTTAAAATGTTTTAAATCCTACTAGTTAAATTTTAATGTAAATTAAACTACTTGCAACACATATAATTAAATAGCAAAATATATTATATATGAAACAAAATGATTATATTAATCGTAAATTTTTTTTTTCAGTATTCCTTAGTGGTTCACTGTTGCGAATTTATATATATATATATATATATATATATATATATACGTATATATTATGTACATATATGCATATGTATAGCATTTTATATCGTGACATTTGAAAATCAATCCAATCTTTGATTAAGCTCGATTTACATTAATTATTTCTGGCAATTGCGTTATAAAAAAAAATTTTAACTGTCAGAAAACTCATCTTTTAAAAAATAATGCAATCACATGCTTAAATAGAATCCAGACACGCATGGTTTATTTTAGCATATATAGTCGCATAAAGCAAGATGGCAGGCTGACAGTAGCCTGTAACATAATTTAAAAAAGTACCGTTGACTTACATTTTTTATAATAATATTAATAACTATAAGTCCCCGTTTATTAATAATCTCAACTGTAAGCGAGGTATAATCTAGGTGATAGCACATGAAACCAGAAAATGCCTATACATTAATTTGCACATCACGATCTAATAATGTCGCATGTGAAACGGCCCTTAATATACTGCGACTAACCCCAAAACAACACAATAACTTATCGACGTAAGTCACCTCACAATGAGACTGGTATTACGTCAAAGTAAATTATCCATAACAATAACAGCACTAACCTTTGTGACCTTGAACTGAAGAGTTGGTTCATTTCCATCATGACTTGCTACTACTTATAGTTAATTTACATCATACGTCATAACCAATTATTTTAATATTGCCCGGTAGAAATGGGTGCACTTTCAGAATGACAATTATTCAGATTGTACTCTATGACGCTGCACGAAAGTGGATTGGTTGACTTCACATGTTATAAAGAACGACATATAGAATGCAAATTTGTATATATATTTTTTGTATATGCCACCATTTGGTCATAGTCTCGTATGGTGATGAGCAAAGATGTCGCCCATGGTGCTGCACGTTTGCCTGAAAAGGACCTAATACATTTTTTTTTTAAACCCTGTAGACAAAAATGCCTGCACCATTCTAATTATTTTCGTACAAACAGATGCTCAACAAAATTTGAACTCATATCCTCACTAGATGATCTGTATTATCTCCCGCATAGCCATCGGGAATAGTACTACCCTACTACTGACCCTTGGTACGCAAGCTCTGTATTCAGTATTCACAAAATCCGCGGTATGGAGAATGATGTACCAGAAAGATTTATAAAAACAAACAGTGCACAAACCGGTAAAGTTCTAATTTCGAGTTTTAAATCCAAATTAAAAAATGTAAAAAGTACCTCCACAGAAAAAAAATCAGAAAAGTATAAATGACACATAAAAAAGAGCATTCAAATATCTATAAACGGAACCAGATGTAGATCGAATATGGAAACTAAACTTTTAAGAAATCTACCAGATTAGCTTTTCGAACTGCCGCTGTCGCCGTCGGGCTTGTTCAAAACAACGTTGACCGTGAAACCATAAATGTATATTTTGAACTTGACAAAAAATTGGATATGCAGGAAGTATCCACCCATGAGTCACGGATAGCAGGTAATTTATACAAGATGATAGCGTATTCGACCGTGATAAAATATGACGACCAAACAAATTATGACTTAATAGAATTTGGTGAGACTGCATAGAAATAGTCTGCAAACCCGCCCATGGCTAGCTTTGCTGACTATGGTTTTAACTTTTCTCATTCTGAAAGATTCTTGGATTCTCATGAAAAACAGTGAAATGGTTCATCGGTTGATGATTGTGTTGAATTTAAAATTGTTTTAAGATTGAAAGAGAGATGCATTGCATACATACACGTATATATTTTTCTTGTGAATTGTTGCAACATAATTTTATATTTAGTAATAACGTATTTCCACAAAGTCGCGCTTGGTATATAAAAATTACATACGAACATTCAGTTACATAGTTCGCAACCACGTATACGTGATGATTTAACCAACAGGATTCGGTGATAATTCGCGTTTAAATGTAAGTAGCAGGTATAACCAACGGATATGAGATTTGATATAAAACCAGTGCAATGCAATTGAGATAATATTAAGTAAGAACTATGTACTAAAAATAATATTAACTAATAACTAAGTAAATACTAAAATATTGGATTACTAAAAATAAAATTAATGGAATATTACGATCCCGGTTGGAATTTTGCATCATTTTAGATATTTTCTGGTATATTACTGTTTAACCATTTGTTGTTTATTAGATGTGGATATGATTTCGAATTCGTTGGGTTTGGTCATCAAACGAGCATTCAGCCGTCTCGGATGTAACATTTTTACGTATCCGTCCAAACATTCAGCTGTGACCGCTTTATTGTGATTCGTAAGTTTTAAGTTTCACATGGCTACATAGTTTTAAAAATTAAAAATATTTTCCCTTTGAACATGTCCAAAACCGCTCGTCTAGCTTATATAGAATTTCAGAACACGAGTGAAGCCTTTTCGAGTATCCGAATCTTTATTTAAAATAACGATACTCATAGACAATGACATACTGTATTTAATTAAGTGCACTGAGGACTTCCCAGCAGTTATAAATAATTTTTTTTTCAGCTCTTAACTATATTTGTAAACTGCCCATTTCCCATAACAACGCTAGTGTGAAACAAAGGATTTTCTACAAAAAGCATCGGATCATGATTGAAAAGAACAATCTGCGTCTTCTTAAATGCTAACTTTTTTATAATGCCATTGTTCATAGATGTTTTTGAGAGAACAATTATCAATAATTAATTTTTATGCTGAGAAATCGCTAAGTTTTTAACAAAAGGTACATGTTTTTGCGAGCGAAATCATTTTTATTGTACGTAATTAATTAAGATCACAAAAAAGCACGTCATTAATATTTTTTGAGGGATTTGAGGGGTAGAGTGGAAGAATGTAAAGTCCCGGGATTTGGAGGTTAACACGGTTTTGCAAAGAATCGGTTTGGCAAGAAGAAGGATCTACCATTGCAATGTTACCAGGACAATGAAGTAGATTCCTGAATACTTTATTTCATGTAACCCTTCGACGCCTGTACACTTGGCCAACAACACAACATATCATCAGATGCTAGAATGCGTCTAATTTACTGCAACCAATGACCTTAAGTATAACCTTCCGCGTAGTTTGCGGATAATCCCCCCATCAGTAATGATGCAGTCAGAATTAGTTTTTCCAACATTTACGCTTACGGTATTTCCATGAACTGACAATAAGGTGGGATTATAGAAAAGAGACAAAATAAACCATATTATATGCTTTAACCTAAGGCAAGTTGCTTTTTTAAATGGGAATGTCAGTGACACCGACGGACCCTAAATTTAATATACACTAATTGGTATTTCCGAATATTCCTAGAAAAATGTTATCCCTCAGATGATTTTATGACCAAAAATAAGGGCATCATGCCTGTAATCCCCGAAGGGGTAAACAGAGAACTATAGTACACTCCCACGTTTCACCAGTTACATTTTACGTCGCATGGAATAGGTGGTGAGCCTATTTCATGACTTTTGTCCACAAGTTCGAACAACATCTGAGGTTGCAAATATTCCAGTATCAAAATCGATAAGTCGCAGTGTACAAAGTGTTAGGCGTGTGATCACCCTACTGTAAATTGAGTTTAAGTTGGTCTGAACGCTAACGCAGATTCTTCTGCCGTCAATTATGAATGATTGTTGTAACAATTATAGTGGTGTTGTTTTCAGCGTAATAATAGCAATAAATGTAAAATGATTTTGGTGATGACGCATTTTGACGTGTCGTTATTTGAATTGTCGTAGTTAATTGTCGTTACTATAAATATAAATGAATAAATAATAATTAAAACTTTTCTATTACAATTTATTGTTTAATTAATGTGACCGTTGCTATTTTATACTTTTAGTTTCTTAATAATACTAAGTCTAGGAATAAGCATATTATGTGTGAAGACGTATTTCGATGTGTTCGTAATTTAAACTGTTGTAATTTAAACTATCGTAATTCAATGTTTAAGCAGTGACAGCCTAGTGGTTAAGAATTCAGCCTCTCACTCCGGGGGTACTGGGTTCAAATCCATGGCGCGCACC
>DWJK01003255.1:0-13372 GCA_018248815.1 Croniades pieria auraria
AGTGGCTGTAAGCTCGGCTGCCGATCGGGAGGTCCTGGGTTCAAATCCCGGGTCGGGTACTATTAGATTTTTCTAATTTGCAATTTCTAGTAGCGACTCGGAGTCTGGATCTGTGCCCATTGTAAGGCAATAGGCTTACCAACTATTTCATGGGACGTAAACGTGACTGGAGAAACGTGGGAGTGTACTACACTCCTCTGCCTACCTCTTCTTGGATTACAGGCGTGATTTTACTTTTTTTTTACTTTTGTAGTTAAGAGATATTCTTGTGAAAAACTCCTTTTTATGTTTATCATCAACAAACTAGAAGCATTTTAGCATCCAAGACCATGTCCATAAAATATAGACCTTTGAATAACAAATAACATTATACATAGACTTCGTATCAGTATAATTGCGTAGATTAAATTTTCAGAGTTCATTAATAGTTTACATTATTCTTGAAGCTATTAGTAGGAAGTTCTTCAATACTGTCATTTCTCATATTTTATTGTGTAACTTTGACAAATTATAGCCTCAACTTAGCAATTGAAACGATAAAAAATGGAAATATAGAGCTTAAAAAAGAATATCTTTTGAGCAAAGATAGAAAAGAGGAGATTTTCGAGCGTACAAAAAATGGCAAGATAAAGTACGAAAATTTATGGTTAACTTCTAAGAAAAAATATGATAGTATTCCATGTATTCAAAAGTTGAATGAGGCCAAAAACCAGAATGAAACAATTCAACTGAACATCAAATCTTTAATCAGTGAGACAGAAGATTTGGTGAAGAATATAGAAATAAAGAAAAAGGAATTAGAGGATGCTGATAGAAAACTTGTAATAGAACTTGCAAGTTTTTTTGTTAATGAGAGGCCAAAAACTATACAATCTATTAATGAAAAACGAGTCAAGATAATGGAATTATCTAAAGAAGTAGAAATGCTTTCACAAAAGCAACATGGAAGTGAAAATAAATCTCATCTCCTTGATCAATCTATATCTAACCAGCACAGATTACAAACAGTTCAGACCATGAACAAACCTCACGAGGATGATAACTGGTCTAATCTAAATAACTATATTGATACAGATTCATTGACAGTCAGTATAGAAAACAGATACTTATTCCTATACCTTTTTAGTTTTCTACATAATTATGAAACTTTCAATTTTTTTTTTAGTTGCCAAAACTTCAACTACAAAATGATGATTTAGATATTTTAAGTGTTAAACTAGATCAGGTAAAATGAAGCCATGTTTAGCCAAATGATTTTAAGAAAATGTGTATTGTATCATTTATATTCAAATTTATCTTTAGATTAAAAGGGATGATTTGCAAAAAATACTTAAAATGAAAAGAAATGGTTCTTTCACATCTTCTGAATTAGAGAACAAGAATCCTAAAAAGTATAAAACAGAAGAAAACCCTAATAAATGTTACATTTCATCATATTTTAATATTGCCATTAACATACATCCTGGAAATGATAATGAAAGACTGGAATGCAAGAAATATTCAGATAAAAAACTGATACATATCTTAGAAGATATTAAATTAGATCAAAAAGATACATATGAAATAATGAAGGCAATTGAATCGAATCAATTTCAGGAACAAAAGTATATAAATCCAAAAATTGTGGGTCAACCAGACAACCTAACAGACTCTGGAGATAAGGTATTGCGTGAATACTTTTCAAAAGAGTCAATCATATAGTAATAAATATGGATGTGCAAATTAATATATGAAATAAATTACCTGTATACCCAAAAAACTTGTACAGGCACATTTTACTATTTTTACAGATGAATAAATCTTTAGAAGTAGAGGAAATAGAAGAAATAGATTTAAATACAAAAAGTAAGGATCAAGTTGTGGCGCCACCCTCGCCGTTTTTGGATGCTAGTCAGGTAATTATGTACTTAATCACAAAATTTGTTGCTTATAGTTTCAAAAGAATAAAATAAATTTTGCAAATATACATCTCAAATATTAATGATAGAACATAGAATAAAATACATTTTATAATAAATAACAATCTCAAATCAGAATTCTCAGAAAAAGAAAACTATTACATCTGATATCAATGAAGACAAAATAACACCTATGCTTGAAGAACAGAAAGTTGAAGAAATAGAACTTAATAAATCTGTAGAAAAAATATTTAATATTACCTCAAGTCCAGAAAGCTATGCAACAATGAAGGATATTGTATTGAAAAAACATAACTTAGACCTATCACCACAATTTGTATATGCCAAGTATGCTCTGAATCAGAAGGTTTGTACATGTTCTAATTTTTATCGTCTTTCCTAAACAGTAGCAAAAATCGTTCTGTACACTTGAATTATTGTTACACACATGAATTATTCAGTACCATCACAAAATGTTTCATGAGATTTTTAATTTTGCCCTTCAATATCTTAAGCAAAATGAAGATAAAATTGTAGCATCAAAATTTTTCGAAGACAAAGACAATGTTGATTCTCAAAGGGATGGTAACGAAAATGGTAATAATCAAAGCTCATCACAAGATGAAGTGGTAAAGTATGGTGAGACTGAACAAAATTCAATTATAAACGAAAATGATTCAAATGTTGCTAACAGTGTAGCCATTTTAACTCCAAAGGTAACGGTTTGAACTTTTAGTGGTTTTAATTTTATGAAACATTTACTAGTTTATTAATATTTGTATCTGTATTAAAAGTTGGATCATTCAGAAGCACCAGTGGCTGGAGTCCTATTTAACCATGGGCCTCAAGGCATGCCTGATTCTTTAAATTTATCTATGAGTACTACAGGATTTGATGATATTGAAGACTTTCCTCACTGCATTGGTAGGTATTTTCTTTTATTGAGATAAGAATAATCATGTCATAATTTTACATGATTACTAATTATATTCATTAAAATTTCTCACGGGCCTGTGGTTTTGTGGTGTTCAACCCATATAAAATTGTTTCAATAACTAAATAAATAAAACTTACTTTTACAATTTCTGGTGATTTCATTTAAGTAAGCAATATTTGTTTGATGTAAGAGATACCTTTAATACAACTTTATGTAAAATAATTTGCAGATTCGAGTATTTTGCTGTCACCTAATGGAGACATACCTACAAATGTACAAAGCTCTGGCAATAAGGAAGTTTTGTCCCAAGAAGTTCCTAATTTTTTGGCAGGTATAAGTTATATTTACTAAGCAATCAATGGTTTGGAATGGCTCAAACAACTAGGGCTTATACTAGTCCCAAAGCAAGCAGAACTTGAACTACGGATAAATAATCATAGTATATTTCTATATGCACACATATGTATATATATAAGTTTACACTCAAGAACAATCAAGAACAAAACGTCTAATATCTATATCTGGTATCTGTCTTCTTTTATATATAATCTTTTGTTTGGTGATTATATGTAATTATCTATAAAGATTCAAAATATATGTACATAAAAACTTGGAAGCAATCATAGCTTGGATTCCAGAAAATTTATTATGGCTACTTATTTAAAAAAACTTTATGGAGATAAAGATTCTATAGGTGTGCTCTGCCTCCCCCAAAAGGAACATTGTATAATGCTATAATAGTGTGCACCTTTATATGTTTAATGCTGATCTTAATTTTTGTTCTGCATTGAGGGATTGTTCTGTATCTCCAGGACTAGTCTTGGAGATAGTTCTAATAAGACCCACCAATTGTGTGGAAGATATGGGTCTAACTGTCCAGAAATAGATTGTATATAATTTTAATTATTGCAATAAATTCTTTCTCTGCCTAGGATTTCGTAAGACTGGCTTATCATTTTTTGGCCGTGCCACTACATCAGACTCCAAACCAGATTCTAGTGCACAGAATCAAAGCAGCAGCTTCAACTTCACTTTTGGCAATGAAGAGAAAAAAGGCAGAGGTGGTTTCTTCAGTATGTTTCACTAAGTTTCATGAAACTTTCTATTACCCACACTTATAATTTTTTGATTTTTGATTAAATACATTATAAATCAACAAACAGGGAGCTTGTTTTAATAATAACACCAGTATTATGAAACCCTTTTAATTAATAAGAATTACAATACTATTTTAAATGTCATACACATGTGATCATGATAGGCTATTTTTTTAATGGAATAAAGGTAGAATTTTACATAGAAAGCCTTCAACATGTTTTAAATAAGTAACAATATTGTATCTCTTGAGACTATCATATGTGTTAAAAAATACAGTAGTAAATATTTGGTGCTCATTGTGGATAATTGTTGTTAGTAACAGTAACCATATTTGAGTTGTGTCTAATTTAGTTGTAAGGATGAATGACTTCGATATCAATCTTCGTTACCAACTTCGATTCGGATATGTTTATTTACTTCTTCTTTTGACAGTAAAATAAATGGGAGATCCAATTGCCTTAGCATGTAAATGATGACCAATGTGTTATTGATGTAATTGACATGCCCTAACTGCTATTAACTGTAACAGTATAAATAGGGGTGCGAATACTTCACTGTACTCTATGGCAGAATCCCCTTGTAATTTTCTACACAAGAGAAACTTAAAAACAAAAGTTAACCCCAAAAATATTGCACTCCATGATGCTCTATATAATGAGGCTTTATATGAACTCACCAAATTCATTCTAATACATACTATGCAACAGAAATAAGCATTCATGGCATCGCTGACAAATAGCGGCGCAAATATCGTCCACCATGCACTGCTAACGACACCGTCAATCTTCAAAGCTAACAATGCCGAGAATATAGTTATCGTTATCAAGTGAATCCATATTTCAAAAACTGTGAGTCCAATCCACTGAACAATCTCATTTAACGTGAAAAACATGATTGTTTATTGGCACTCAGTAACGCCGTTCTGAATACACGGATGTGTATTGAAGATGAATGCCTCACTTGAGATCCAAAATCGTAATCATCAGTCAGTGGCTCCAAGTCATCTGTACAGAATTTCATTGAAATTAATGTTAGATTATTGTACCTTATTCAAATGAAATAAAAAAGAGGAATGAAAACTTACCGATCAAATCGACTGTGCTTGTATTTACTTCAATTTTACAAGTTCCTGAGAACAATAACTCAAGTTGAAGCGCTAAGTTACAACATCTTTGAATGGCAGCTCCTAGGGCGTGTAATATTATTTCTTTTTCTCCTCTCGTCAGTAAATCGCAGCACTTGTCCAATTGTGCCTGAAATTTAATTCAATTTAGTACACCATCTGTAACATATAAGTGGTATGAAATCGAGTGTGTGGACCTCACCTTAAAACTAGTTTTTTTCGTTATAAATATTACATTTTTCGCTGCCTTTGGACGAACTGGCAGACGCTTTTTGATAGCATGATTTTTACTTAAATTTCTTTTAGAGTTGTTCGGTTTCTTTTCTGCAATATTTCCATCTGCCATTTTCACTTCCACAGTACTGTCACTACTGTCAGCAGATTGCAGAATATATAAAAATTCCCTCGTCAGTATAATAGTGTATTTAAACTTGACAAAATTTATATTTAATATTTCAACCTCTCCGTAAAATAAAATTCCATAAGAACATGTGACCTACACACTTTTTCTTTATTTTTCAGACTGTTTAGGCCTATATTTTATGGTAGTGAAACAAAAATTTAAATATATAAAAAAAAAAATTAAACTTTTGTTTCACTACCATAAAATATAAGCCTAAACAGTCTGAAAAATAAAGAAAAAGTGTGTTGGTCACATGTTCTTATAGAACTTTATTCTACGGATAGGTCGATTTGCTGGATTTTGTATAATTTCATGGCACTACGCGATGAGCATAGACAAAATATACATTATTTCTTCCATAAATATGATGATAATGATGATGATATATATGATAAAATATATGGTTTTTTATTTAATTGATTAGTAGCATAAATATGTATCAAGAGAAGGTTGTAATTATTTTTAAGGACGACAAGGACATTATTTTAAAATAGGGATGAAACACCGGCGGCTACACTTGGTCAATTTGAACCTGTATCGTATTTTTTTTTTGTAATTTTCGTTATATTTAATTGTTCATTGAAAGATAAACGTTGATAATGCAGTAGAACCAAACTAGGCCAAACCAAAAAGAAAACGTACCTAACAACTTCATCGTTTCAGTCTTGAACCTAAACTGTCCCGTGTCTGTTCACTTGACATTTGAATGTTCAAAATTTAGATAGTTAAATTGAAGGTCCACATATTTTAAAATTACGAGCTATTTAGAGTAGGCTTATACCTACTCGATGGCCAAGTGTTAAAGCATACAAATGCCAACTAGGTTGCCATAATGGGTTGTGTGTGTTGCTCATTAAGTTCGTTCGTTTCAATTGTATTAGATGCGTTGGAAAGGTATGTCTATTATTATTATTATTATTAAAGGTATGTCTATTATATTATTGTTAAAATTAACTTAACGTCTAGACTATTATTATTTAAAGTCTTTGACCGTATTTTATTATATTTTCCAGAATATCTTTGTGTACTGTGTGCGCGATGCTAACATGCTGCTTGCTTATAACTATAATAACGGTCATGGTGTTGGGAATCGGTATTGGATTTAACTACTGCTTCGTACAAAATTCTGTAGAATCCATGGGTATGTATATTTTTCAACAGTGTAGTGTAATGCATATTATTTTTATTATTATTATTTCACTATCGACCTAGGTCATCATGCACATTTGTTTATACAATCACTTATTTAATTATCTGTTTTATTCAATGCGTTGAAATCTGCGTGGTCGTGTTGGTAATATTGAAATTGTTTTTTAATTTACAGAGAAAGCGGCAAAAGCTGCAGGTGCCTTGAGGTCGGGCCCTGAAAGGTCTGGACCAGGAAATGTAATGCGTTCAGTGGATCGGGCAGTGAAACGAGGATTTGCGCATAGAGTTGCACGCCGCGAGGTGGATAGTCCTACGGGATACATAAGAAACTTGAATTCAACGAACATGACTGATATCAATATAACCGTAGCTAATTTCACAAATTTGACTGGTGCTTTAACACTTTAGACTGACACCGAGTTCAATATTTACTAGGATACCCTAATTATTCGTAAGCCCAATATTTTATAATAAAACCAAAATAATACGATGAACAGACTTTTTATTCACATCATCATTGATTATTGTTAATTTACAAAAAATCACAATTGATGGATAATGTATAGTTATTTATCATGAATAACGAAGAACTTGAATAGGGTCTGAATAATTTTTTAGCGGCCTTAGAAAAGGTATGAGCGTTGAAGTCGTGTTACTTCTCGATCGCCGGAATCGACCTATGAGCCGTCGTGCCAGCTCTCGTTCGTGTGGTGAAAACTCTGGCTCTTTCGGTGGCCTGTAAACAACATAAAAAAAAAATTTCAATTTCATAGTTTAACACCTCAAGAATTCCTTGCTGAAACGAGTGGTCTGATTGCTTAGACTCACCAGAGCTGTTATATTTAAAGGAAATTTCAATAGAGACTGAATCATGACTGTATAATCATTATTCATCGCTATATTCCTTACATTTTTAAAAGTAAAATAATAAGTTTCGCGGGCTAAATCTGACCAAGTAATAAAAAGTTGTGGTTGATTTCGGTTATATTGTTTGTTAACTTAAACTTAATTTGCGTGAAAACATTGTGTAACTTAAAATTAACCTTGGGCTCAATTCTCACTAAGTGATATACGTATATAAAAACTCCATGAACATATTTATAAAAATTCGTTCAACATCAACGCGAAAAATGCGCAACGGGACGAGTCTTGGTACGTACATACATACATATGTTCACGCCAAGTCCCTTACGGAGTCTGTATTTTCTGTATACAAATTTATCTCAGTAGAAATATTTTTTTTTGTTATTAAAGGCAATCTATACATAATCTAGTCTAGTCTAGTTCTTATTTCGAGAAAAGATTTGTAGTAATGGACGGGTTGACGATGATGATAATAGGTAGGCACTATCTCGAATATTCATAAATATAAAGATATATATACCTTTCAGTTTCCAAAACCACAACTGGGGTCTCTGTTGATTCCAAATACAATTGTTCTCCAGGTTTCTTCGTTTGGTACACCTCTGAAAATTATTATTACTTTCTTTCTATCAAATTCTTCTGTTTCTTATTGTGCTAATGGGATACTATTGTACAATGCGTGCTTTTGTGCTAAAGGGACAGACTGGTCATCCACAACAAATGGTGTTTTAGGGTGGGGCCATTGACAAAACATTTTGAATTATGTCGTGTGTTAAATAAAAAAAATGTTTGCCATTATTTATGTGTGCGTGCGTGCGTGTGTGTGTATTTATTTATTTAGATGTACATATAAGTATAATATTTCGCCACAATGATTGCGGTGTTACCGAACATTTGTAAATTCGTTCAGAAGGACGATAAATATTTGGTAAATAATGGTGCAATGGTGCATTGTTCGCCAGCAGCATATACTTACATTTTAGCGAGCATGGTTGGAAATTGTCAGTGACTTATTATTACAAGAGTAATTATATATATTAATGTTTTTTTCTGTAACCTAGGATGGGTTGCGGCGCGTGCTCCACCTCCGTCCGGTTGACAGCAACCAACCGCACCACGGGTCGGCTCTCTGGCCCCGCTCGCAGTAACGGCGCCTCGGTTGTCGATCTCGACGACACTGTCAACGTTTAGTGGAAAAAATATTAATTTGTTCTTTGGATGTCCAGGGACTTCGCCAGCGTAGAAAACAATGACCTATCTCATTACGAAGGGATACCTGTTTTCTACAGTAAAAATAATCAGGTCTAATAACGACGTCGAATCGCTGATGCTTCGCACCAGTGCGCATTAATGGTCATCCAATTCTTAAACCGCTAAAGATTGCCGAGTCGAACTATCACGCACCCCAACAAGGCAAGAAAGCGTACAGTTATCAAAGAAAGCGATCGAGCAATTTAGTGTACGCTGGATTGTGTACGAAAAGTTTGGAAGCCATATGATTTTGACGTTGAATATGTTTTCTACTTTACGATAGACGCTTTGAATTTGATTCGGAAAATTTGGCATTCACCTATCGAGCGGTGATACGGTTGGCTGTCACATATTAATACTAGATTTCTCACAACACATGTCAGGTTATTTTGGGCAGCGGTCAACAATACTTCTATAAAATACATACAATGGTTAAATAAACATAGGTACGTACTGGCAAAGGCGGCGAGTTCTTTTTGAGCGTAATGGTAACCCACGGAGATGCCATAGATCATCAGTATGATTATTGTAAACATTAGCAGCATCAACACAAAAGCGCAGCATGTCCACGTCAGAACTCTTCAGGAAAAACAGCATAGATTATGTTGTATTAAGTCGTCAATAGATACGGTAAGGTAACTTGAGACTAAGATTAAAAACATCAGTGATGTATTGGCGAATGTATATAGTTTTATAGACGTCGATGTTTGTTAAATACACAATAAGTTTGTACTTAAATGAAATCAAAATATAGTACCTTTCGACACAAAATGTCATGGAGCAAAACACCGACTGTATTAGACCCATTGCAGTTCATTTGGCGCCTGTTTTAAAAAGTCAATTAAAGAATCTAGTGTTCTAAATATATTCTGAAAAATTTTATATCATGTCTAGAGTAATATGACATAAGTACTTGTATGCTTATTCATTTAATATACGAGATAATCTTTATAGATTTAAATGAACACCGTAGTGATATTTAATGCAGTGCAACGTTTCACACTTACCCTATACTATGGCTTAAATCGTGAAATTTTAGTAGATCATAAGAGTTTTAGTTTCTTTCTACCTGATTATTTTAGATATATACACTAAATTAAGATCAAAAATATCAAAACGATAACATATCTCAAACACCGGAGTAGAAAATGTCAGTTTGACGGATACCATCATTAGAGTCAAAGTGGCCAGTGTGATTTTTGAAGTTTTTTTTTTCTATTTATATTGAGTTATCATTCGTTCATAAATATATTAATCGGTTTAGTAAACTTTCTCTATGGTTAAAAACAGATGTCTTTACATAGTATTTATGTCCATATGGTATGATAAAAAATTATAATATTCCTACGGTTCAAAAGATGAGCCAATAATGAATCAAGTTCGTCTTTTCAGTTGTTCTGTGTTATTATAAATCGATAATTATAGTAAAAAAATCAGAGAGTTACTAAAAGAAGCTACATTAAAAAACATTGTAACGCAATAATATTTTATTTAAACAACATTGAAAATCACAATACAAATTATAACAGTCTCAAAACAGTTCAAAACACTCACAACCAATATATTTATTTTGAGTGGTGAATTTTTGTAAACTAATCGAGACATTTTACGAATTTACACATTACGTATTCTATATGCAATATATATATATATATATATTTAAATAATGATCATTGTATTTTTTGTAATTATCTTTTTAATAGTGTGATAAAAATATTATGCTTGTACACATATATTAAATATGATTTCAATCAGTCGGTAAAAATTTCTGGAAACCATAGAGTTTGGAAACCATAATAAAAATAATTTTATTATTGTAACGGTAACATTAAAAAAATAAATAAACAGTTGAAAGAATGTTCGCTAATTAGAGAAAATATCAACATAAATGCTTCACTGATACAAAGTGAATAATTTATTGCAATGTTCGTAAAAATGGAAGGAATATAAATTGATTTTTGATGTTAATTGATTAAAAAAATTATCATTAAGTGAGCAAAACAAAGGTCAACAGTCTTAAGTTTAAACAATCTCGTATGATTTAATATTCTATACAATTTGGGCACATACATAAGTAATACACGACAGAAACACGCAACAATTGAATTGTTAATCATTTACATTGTTATATTGTATACCGAATTGAAGTAATAATTATTAAATGACAAGCTTTTAAGGAAGACAAAATAATTTAAAGGCGGTAGATGTGCAACCTTTTATAAAATAAATTAATTTACACTACTGACTTATATTGTATATGAAAAATACATGGAAAAATAATAATTCGGAGTACAGACATAACATGCAATGTGATGACATACAATAGTTTTTTATTTTAGCAAGTGTACAAAATGACTCATCGTTTAGTCGCAATGTTCACTTCACAGAGATATTAAATATAGAGTAGGGAAGACATACGGCTGCCTGTAAGCGGCAACGTCCGACGGTTAGAAAGAGAGAAACGATCGCGATAGCAATGTCTATTTCTTTCTATCGCACTACTGACGCATGCACAATAAAAGAACAGCTTGTTTTTCAAATAATGAACTCTCGCTAGCGCTACCTGTGCGTACGCAAGTAGAAAGAGACAGATAGGGAGCTTCATTTACTCTCTCTGTTTTTCGATGGACACATTTTATGCTGGCTCCCCTACTCCACGTATAATATCTCTATGGTTCACTTTATATCGTGAAAAAGAAAAAAAATGTTCTTTTTTTAAATCATTGCATAATTAACATTTACCTGGTGTATAATACGTATTCGTGCCAATTTCAATAGCGGTTGTATTATTTTATACAAAATATTGCTTTTCAATTTAGGCCACTAAAATTTTATGACTGAAATGAATAGAACCGGTGAATACGATCGGCATTAAGTATTACGCGACAGCGGCGAGACGATTTAGTAATTAAACAAGTACATAGAAACATTATAATAGGAGGGTATTTTGTCGTTGTTTAAAAATGTAATTTTTAGTGAGTAAATGCGGCTTATAGCGAATAGTTCCAAGAGGGACGGAGGAGCATGGTTGGTGGAAGACGCGTAGTGCGTTACAAGCTGCCAGCGTAATAAGCGGAGGCTACCGGTCCCGCGGAGCGGTCAGGGCGGCGCTTCGGGTTGGGCGGTGCGGAGCAGGTCGGCGAGCGGCAGCAGCGCGAGCGCGTGGCGCAGGTCGCGCGCGAGCCGCGTCGCCAGCGCCGGCGCCGCCAGCGCGCCCGCCGCGCCGCGCGCGCACGCCGCCACCAGCGGCAGCGCGCCGCTCAGCGGGCCCAGCCCCGTCACGTGGTAGTCGCGGGTCCTACGGTCACGTCACGTCACCATCTATCTTTATCACATCACTGCCGGGCATAGGCTCCACTAGGGAGATATCAGCCCATTACTCCGTGTTCGTCATTTGGGTCGGGGATCACAGAGCACGACTAGGGTAAATTTTAGAATCTTTTACACTCCTTGAAAAATGTCAATTATATAGAACATCGATTTAAAATTTACAACACCGGAGTCAGAACACGGGGCTACTCACTGCGCGAGCTGCACCCGCACGTCGTCGAGCTGCGCGTAGGGCTCCCAGCGCGCGAGCCCGACGCTGAGCGCCAGGTGCAGCGCGCTGTCCACGGCGGCCGCCACGCGCCCCGTGCAGCACACGCCCATCGCCTTCATGCGGTACTCATCGTAGCCGATCTTTGCCAGACAACACGATTTTACTTCCACATGTAATTTCACCTTCTACAGATCCCCTACGGGTAAGCACAGAACACCAAGTGCCAAATATCTCCATCCTTACAAACTTAACGTACATCTGCATTCATCAGTCTTTATATACTCTTGCCGGTTTCAGAGAACCTTCGCAGCCCTATCAGTCAATGCGTGGCCTATTATAACCTACTTCGAGCTTTCTACAGCCTTTCAGACTTACCCAGACGGCCAAGAAGTGGAACACTTGGACGTCTGTGTTCTTAGACAAATCTAAGTCTTTAAAACGAGGATGTATTGGCTTTTCCTAGACATACGTGCTTTCTATCAGGCGCGTTAGGAAGATGAAATAATGGTAGCATTAAGAATTCTGATACAAACGAGATCTCGCCAGAGGGAAATCTTCATTTAGCTTCAATAAATATCGCGTCCCTATGTCATCGTTACAAACACTCACCATTATACAGTTTATATATATCACTAACCATTTTGTTTCATTTGGTCCATAGTATATAACAGCACCTATATACTCATCATCTTTTCAAACATAAATATATTTCATCGCTTATGTAACAACGATACAAATCGAATATATTGTTCAAAGGATTTCATAATATTATTGAAATGAATAATTAGTTAAATGACTTTGTTATTGACTTAAATGAATGTAATTATTTGTGTCATGTTAAAGATAAAGAGACCGAATGATAAAATAGCTTTTCGTTTTAGTTTTTTACGTTTGGGTCGCCTCTCATATTGAGAGGGTTAAGGCTGTAGTCCGCCACGCTGACCAAGTTCGGGTTGGCGGACTTCACTCACCTTAGATTGTTATTTTTTTTTATAAATTCTAAGGCAGGTTTCCTCACGATGTTTTCCTTCACCGTTAGCAAGTGATATGCAAATTTAAAAACGCACTTTTGTAAAGAGGTGCGCGCCATGGATTTGAACCCGGCACT
>DWJK01003256.1:0-13372 GCA_018248815.1 Croniades pieria auraria
GGTACACTCCCACGTTCCACCAGTTACGTTTACGTCCCATAGAATAGGTGGTGAGCCTATTGTCTAAAAAAACCAAATGTACATAAAATTAAATGTGGTACTGAATTAGCTCGCGTATATTTTTTCAAAATAACTCAATTAGAAAAACTACGTATGTGAGTTAAGACGATAATTTCGTTAAAAAAATTAGTTAAAGGCGAAAATGGATTTAATTATGGACGGAACTATTTTTCAAAAGCAGGATTGCTTTTGAAAAATTTTTTAGATGATCTATACCGATTAATCAAGCGACACACATTCAAAGCGACTTATCAATCACTCACAACAACATATCTCTCATTTCGATCATATCACTACCGCATTTAACATTTGTCGATCAATCAATCAATCAACTGTATTTAATACCGTTCCTAGAACAAGCAATCTATTTACGATATTGTCATCTCATGGTTTTCTCGAAACAGATGCAAACAGGACCATTAATATTTCTTTAAATCGCTTCAATAGAATTAGTAGATTTTATGTGCTGTTGGCTAACGTGGTATTGTGTTTCAAATGACAATAAACGGTAGTTTTTAAACAATGGAGTCTATTATTCAGCTTTTTATTACAAGTGGGTGTCACGTGACCAAAGAATTAATGGAACAAATACATATTATTAACGTACTATAGATGAGCTTTTTATAACAAAATTAAAATAATAATAATCGACCCATTTATCATTCCAATGTTGGAATATGAGCCTCCTCTCATATTGAGAGGGTTAAGGCCATAGTCTACCACTCTGGTCATGTGGGTGTTGGCAGGCTTCACACCTTAGATTTTTTTTTAAATTCTTTGATGTGCAGGTTTCCTCACGATGCTTTCCTTCGCTATTAGCAAGTGATATTTAAATTTAAAACGCGCTTTTGTAAAGAGGCGCGCGCCATGGGTTTGAACCTAGCACCCCCGGAGCATCATTTTTATAATGAATATAATTTATAAACACATTTATTTTTATTTTAAAAAGTTCCAAAAAAATAATTAACGCACTTAAAATTTGGGAGAGTCTAAAAAAAATTGTTACTTATTCGGTAAAGTATCAAGTATTTTCTTAGCTTAACTGAAAAGTATATTGAAGAAACATTAAGCAATCTGTCTGCTCAGTATATTTCACCTCGCGTTGACCGTAAACATTGACCTAATTGGGCAAAAACCAATATAATACCAATACGTGACGTTATTCGATATGGGGGATTGAGTTAACTTGAAAGGTCAAAATCCTGACCGTGGTCGGAAGTTACTGAAACCACAATGTTCCTTGTGTAACTTAATAGGGACTGTAAAAAGTCATAAGACTAACAAGACCCGTGGTACTGGACTGGAAGAGAATGGCTGATGAAAGGATTGGGGGTTATAGGTACACCTTGAGAAAAGGATATGTTCCCCAGTGAATAGAGATTTATGTGACGATTTTCGTTCAAAGAAAGAGGTCATTAACTTATTATCATTACCTATTAAATGCCCCTCTCGTTTTAATATAATTTTTTACTAAAGTTTTACATATAAAAAATGACACGATTCAATAAAATACATGTATTATTACAGTATATAAGATTTGCACTTATGTACATTGAAGTTTTGGTAGTGATGTTAATGTTGTTTTGAAAAACAATTTAAATGTTTTAGAAATTTCTAGAATACATCCATTAACGAATGAACATTCTTTGTTGCAGGCATGGTTGGAGCGCCAGATGTGGTCAAACCGTCAGAAAAAGTCGAGGATTACTCGCCCCACGTTAACGGCAACCCAGTATTTACTATCAGCGGTATGTACATTAATTATTATTATTATTATTATTACCAACTGGGTAAGCAGAAGGCACCTGGTGTAAAAAAAGTTCGTTAGATCTGTAGCAATATGTTAAAATACAAATTAGTTAAATAATAATGTAACGCGTTACGATTCGTATGACTTAATCTGTATATACAATAATATAGAATGCAAGCAGTCAAAAAGTTGCGCTATTGCTCGATAGGTGGCGCTGATTTCTAAAATATAATCATGATTCTATTTATACTTTTAGCGGCAAAGGTCATAATTAATTTAATAATGTCAGTCAAATAGTTTTATTTTACGTGATTGTTTTATGTGCTACTATTAGACAATGATCGGTTTTATATGACGTAAAGCGACGTATTACAAAGATTGTAAATATTTCAAACGTAAGTAAAGCAGTGAATATTCATTCTTCCGTGTTACATCGGTCTATTGTGACTCAAATCTTAACGAAGTTCATTTATCATTAATTAAATAAGACGGGATTTTCCAGGATCGCGTTAGATTATAATAGATTATTGTTCACTCACTGCTTACATCATTAAGATTTATTATTAGATCACAACACGCTTAACAATATTCGTTTTTATACATATAGTAATGTGTGAGGCAAGAGAGAGAAAAAAACGATGCACATACTGTTCTATCTGACATAACAATCTTAAACACAACTATATGATACGTAAAACTTATAGACACACACAGGGATGCTAATTCAAATATGAAATAAAACTTATAAAAAATAGTTGTGAGACTGTACTATACTCTCCTGCGTACTTCTTCGAAGATTAAACGCGTGATGTTACGCTAATAAACTTTTTATAATAATCAAGCAAGATGTGTTTTATGTCCTTAATAATTCTAAGCATGGGTTTTGTAGAAACGTACCTAAAAATGAATAGATAACAAATATATCAAGTCTTGATGTATTTGTCTTATTATTTATTTATTGTTAATGAACACGAATACAAAAAATCATCATCATCAGCCTGCTCCCGTCCACTGCTGGACATAGGCCTCTTTTCAATCAAAAAAAAAAAAATCACTTACATTAATTAACACAATAATTTATGAAACACAATACTGAAAAGTATAGTAAAGTACGGTATCAGTGTGTTACATATAATCAGTGTTTTGAGTCAGTGTTCAGTTAATACTTCGAGTGTATGAGTAGCATTCTGCCTGTAAAGTGTTAAAGGTAGGACTCTGGACATGGCTTTCTTTGTTTGACCCATGTTTCAAAAATTATTATTTGCTTAGGTAATCCGCCTTTTGTTTTTACGGAAAACTGATATCCTGTACTTTGTATTTTATTTGGTATACAATAAAGTGTTTGTATTGTATTGTATTGTATTGTAATCCCCATAAAATTGTGACAGTCACGTGGCAATCGACAATTTGTAGTTTAAATAAAATGAATCAAACCAGTATTAACAAAATATTACATTGGTTAAGACAAAAGACATTGGTTAAGATAATATTTTACAAGCGGTAGCAACGAGTTGTGATTTCTGCCTGCCCTTGAGAACACTCTTCACATAAAAATGCGGCGAAAAAATTAATTGATGTTAGCTAAAAGAAAGATAATTAATAGCTATTGGAGTGTTATCACTAATGAGTGTCGCGAGTTAATTGTTCATATACGTGTTAATGAGAAAGTTACGTAAATTGAGAAGAGGATGTTATTTTTGAAATGAGTACCATCTGATAAAAATCGTTCGTATATTGTCTAGACGGTCCAGATATCATAAGCCCTCTTGTGGTAATTCCTTTGATTTAATCTATAACTGTGATAACAATAAGTCCCGTATTTGCTGATGTCCCAGACAGAATGTCTGAGAACTGTAAATAAATTGTACCAATGCCATTCATCGCGTAACAGTTTATTCTTAGAAGTGATATCATTGTAATATCCTTGCAAATCTTTTCTAATGAATTTCATGCCATCTACATCCTTCATATTCGATATACTACATTATTAAATTCACTCGTCAGGCGCACTGTCAGGTGTTTGTCATGGACCCTACAGTACCCTCAGCTATAGGTGACTCTGTGAAAACAGTTCCCTATATCAAACAATAAAAAGGATTCTGTACTAAATTTTCGTTCATAACGGTAATCTTCTATGGTGTTTAAGAATTTAATTTACGTTGGAACATTCTTAACAGAACAGAAATCATCAGCCAGTCTACTGCTTGATATAGATCTCCCCTGAAGGAGTTTTGCCCATAATGCCCACTCACCATCACTCAGGGTATGAGAATAGATCTATTAAGCTCAGAACAGTTAGTAGAAATACTATCATTTAGTTTATGTAAAAAGAATGGCATATGAAAAAAATATATAAAAGAAATGAAGATGCAAATGTTGGTAACAAGAGATGTCGAAAAAGACCAAGACTCACCTATCCTAACCAACGAGATTAGATAGTCTGAGAGAATTATTGATGGAACACGTCAATACTCTAAAAATAGAGATATTTGGCCTTACTCTGACTACCTCATAAGGAAGGTGGCTTGATGATAATAATAATAATTTAATTAATAGCAAGTAGTAAATGTTAAAAATGTAATTGATGATTCCATTCTATGAATAGTAAATAGGATTAAATTAAGTAAATATGTACAATTCTTTGAATAAGCTATGAAGTGGCAGATCAAGTCGAGGAGTTATATGTTAATGAGGCCATTGAATGAAAGTGGTCTGTCTGGAAAATCGAAAAGATGTTAAATAGAAATATCTAGTATCTTTTTCTTTTATCTAGTAAAAGAGGATAAGAGCGATAATGACAATAACAATGGTAACCCTTGAGATGATGACGGCTGGATATCATGATTTAAGTCTCTACTTTACTATTTAAGCATATTGTTGGACGTAGGCCTCCCATTGTTAAGCATCTTGGTTACAATTTTACCATTAAACAATCTTCATCGTGACCTAGCAGTGATAAGCAGGAGTTCAGGAAGAAGGACCTCCATCACATCCTAAACTAGTGGGATTGTAAGTTTAACCGTTGCATAATTCAGTCATCTTTATAAGTAACCGCTATTGTTTTCCGAATCATCAGACTGCAGTCCGAAACATCATTAATTAATATTAATTAATTTACACTTCATTTTTTTATCACTAATGTTTTTTAAATAAAATTCATTTAGAAGTTCGAAATTAAAACATACAACGTTTTTATTCATAACTTATTTTAAAAGGATAGTGATTTCTTTTGAGTATCTTGGTTCTAGACGGTTATTGGGAAACAAACAATGGAGAAATTTGGGTTGGATAGGCTAACAATTATATCCGGCTTTGATCCAGGCGCAATTTTTTTGCCTTTTCATCCAAATCATGATGGATGATGGATGATGGGATCCAAATCATGATCATGATGGATATGTAAAAGTAAAAATCGTATCCTGGCCTTCTCACTTTGATCCACATTCCAACGATTATCATTTGCTTTGGAAATTCCCATCATACTACGACAGACGTATAACGATTAATGGTTTATAGTTTGAGTGTCATGCATTAACTAATATCAGTAAGATAAATTACCTTATAGTTAATCTTAGATAAAACAATAGTGAGTGAAATATGTTTGGAATACTACATTGGGAGTTCCGCGTGGACTAATCTTCTAACGTACCACAGACAAGGACTCAGGACATTGTGGGGTCCAGAGGTAATTCTACAAAAAACTTGTTAGTAGCATCAGTTAAAATTTTCGTTTGACATTTATTAAATGTAATCTGAGTATTTGTTTGTTTCGTAAATAATTAAGGGCTTCAAAATGAAAGTGAATTGTGTTTACAGGCGTCTTAAGGGCACGCTGTGTGATATTTTGTCTTATTTTGTCGGCTTAGTGGTAAAATTAAAGGTAAAAGTAAACGGCAAATCAAAAGTAAACTGAACGTGTAGATAAAAGACAATAAAATTTTAACGATTTAAATCGTAATTACTAAGAAAAACGTTCAACAAAACAAAACCGTACAATAAATTACTTAAAACCGTGAATAGTGACATCTGTTATTGAATAGTTGTACTAAATTGTAAGGTAAATGGTAAAAGATTTTCTGGTAAATGTTATATTCAATTTATTTGCCACCGCAGCCGCAAGTTTTTGAATTAGAAATATTATAAAGAACTCTTATTTTATTATATAAATTTGCAAATGAGCTTCTCAGTCTTAATTATGCGTATATGTACACGATTATCTCAATACAGTGAAATAGCACTGTTTTTATGTACCCAATTGGGGGTTAAATACAGATTTGTGCTTAAGGTATTTAGACTCTGAGGATTGTTATAATAGTTTTATTTTAATGTATCCGTGCAACACAAATCGGAACTAACTCTTGCATGGCTGAGAAAAGTCTTCGAGGTGTTTATTCTTTTTCACTTCGAGTAAAGACGTGTATGAGTATGTAAATTATATGCATTTCGAATGACCGGCGTTGTGAGTATCGACTTTTATAAAAAGTTAATTTCCCCGTCCTCATAAGTAGTAGGTATCTACCGGTTTTTTTTATACATAAATATGTGGATTTCTGAACAAAAATACATTCATGCATCTTCTGATATTTTCCTATAGCTCATAACGTAATAACATTTGTGTTTTAATGGTACATTAACCCCAAGAAATGTTAAAGTTTTGTTACGAATACTTCGTTTATTTTATTTCAGTTTCGAAATTTTCTATTTTGATCATACGCAGTCGTGACTATGTAATTTAATAGCACTCATTTTCAATAAATACTTATTTGGTTTATTCGAGCAAGTACTACTCGATAAGTGACGCTAATTTTTTTATACAAGTACCAATATGATGAGTGTTGATAATGAGACACACCCACGTGTCCTGGTTCATTTTTCGTATATTTTCCAGAAAGAATCGTATGTTTTGCGTATGACGCGTCCAGTATGCCAATTTGCTGTACCTAAAATGTATTTTGATTTCTTTTCTAAGATGATATCTTCCGTAATAACATTCCATTCCAGTTCTACTTAACGGTTGAGTCAGATCCATAACAGAGGGTACCACAGATGAATCCTTATCAAAAATCTATTGTACCAGCATCATCATAAGTCTGTTCCTACCTACTGCTAGGCACAGCTATCCAATAACACGTTACTGGATCCGATCACCAGCTCTTCCTATCTAACCATAGCGAGCCATTGTACCATCATCAAAAATAAAGTCGTCATTTAATTCCTGTTAATGCCTCATATAAGAGTCATAACTTCCACGTAATTCCTCCAGCTATTAATGGTCGTCGTCGCCCTGCCAATCTACCGCGTAGAAACTTCCGGCAGCAATATCCGCCCAGGAACATTCATGAATGATGATTTTATATCTATCTACGTGTGGTATTCTCGCTGTTATATAGGTCTTTGGAAATAAATTTATGAATAAGTGATTTGTTTTAAATTTTGTCGTCACCTTTATTCTTTATTTTATTGTTTGAGGTATGGAAACATGTATTGCAATATTGTCGTTGAATTCCCGATACTATTTTGACTCATTCTTTTGTTATGGAATTTTGGTGAGTTTGTAACTCAAATTTATAAATCGCTGTAGATGTTTCTAAAATATTTATTAAATTCGTAATTTAATTACGTTAAAGGTTCAAAGGTTCGATTGAAACATTCGCTTCGACAAATTGTTTGTTTGGAATTAGTTTAAAATGCACAGCACCTTTGAAATTGTATCAAGCTGACCGCACGGTCGTTTATCAATGATGTTTAGCTTCAAACATGCGTTGTTTCATTATCAACTATGACATTCGACAAAGTATCGATCTCACTAATTTGTAATGCACATGGTAAATATTGACTATTTCTGAAACTCCAGAAATAATAAATACTTACGATAAGCATTTTAACTCATTTTTTTTTAATCGACCCATTTGTCATTCCACTGTTGGAATTTGGGTCTCCTCTCACATTGAGTGGGTTCCGGCCGTAGGCCGTACGTTTTTAACTCTTACGGAACCAAAATATCAAAATTCTTAACATTTCCAATAACTCTCGTGTAGTTTTCGCTTGTAATGTCTGACGCCCTTTTTTTACAATTTCTCGTTTAGTTAGATGACAGTTTAATAAAAATTCAACAAATCACGCATACCTTTTCGCGGGAACCGAAACGACATTCTTGTTTATGCAAAAAAATAATACTAACACTTTTTCAACAACTTAAGTATGTTATTATAGTGCGGGACGGAAGTTGTCGTTTATTTAGTGTTCAGTGTAAACACTACGGAGTTATTATAGATTGTAATCATTTTGAAAATCATTGTTTAAGTAATTTTCATATCTGTCGCTGTGTGACTGAAACAACACAATAATAATGTGTGGGCTGAGTTGTAGCAGCAACTGAGAGAAACGGAGAACATTTAAATTGCTAGTAAACAGGAACATGGTAAACAGGACTGATTGTGAGTGATCATTGATGTAGGGTATATGCTTTTAATCGGTGGTAATACCAGCCACCGTCACGTCGCTATCACTAAAAACATCTCGTCTTATGTCCAACACCTTTGACCAGTTTTCATATAGGACTGTCTAAGGCAAGACTGAATAGACTCTGTGGTCCATTTCAAATGCGTCTTTCATCTCAGAGCTATGCTTGGGGTCACGTGGCACATAATTAAGAAAAAGGTTAACTCGTGAAAATTTTAATTAACTCACTGCCCGAAAACGATGATAATTTGTTTCAATTTCCAAAAAAACAATAAAGACGTTTTTACAAATCCATATTAAATAATTTAACAATTATGTAGAAAATGTTATGTACATAGATACATATGTATTTCGTAACGAATTGCGCAAACAGCAGAATTGCGTCAAAATCGTGACACACACATTTTTTACAAATATAAGGAGAATGAGTAAGATTTTATTGAACGGTACTTCGTTCACATTTCTATTTTATCTTAAAAATAATTTTTGCTTTTATCCATCTGTATTTTACTGTTAGGAATGTTATTAATCTGTGACAGCTGAACGAAGTCATCTTCAACTATGTATATTGGTCATTATTGAGTGAACGATGAGCGATTTTGTGACAGAACCAATATTTTTTTTTTTTTTTTTATTTAATATACAGTTTTACAAATATGTTATCAGAAAGCATTGCTAAAACCGTTCTCCGGGAAGTTATACAACTACTCCGAACCTCTCCAACAAGATAAAAAGATTGTTATGTAACAATTATAACCGGGATCTGTGCGACAAATAAACTATGGATTGTTTGATTGATTGAACCAGGAATATTTGAAAGTTTAGTTGACCGCCTCGTTGGTCGAGTGGTTGCAAGCGCGGCTGCCGATTGGGGGGTCCTGGGTTCAAATCCCGGGTCGGGTACCATTTGATTTTTCTAATTTAGAATTTCTAGTAGTGACTCGGAGTCTGGTCTGTGTCCGGTGTATGGCAATAGGCTCACCACCTATTCTGCTTAATTGTTAATAACCCGTTATATTAAAACGAAAACAAATTCACATACCCAATATGGGGATGTTGTCGGCATAACCCTATAATAGTGTATAGGCGCTCATTAGGAAAGGCCTATAATCACAGTGGACTACGATAAACTGATAATGATAACGATGACGATATTAAAATTATATCTTGAAAAATGTAGATAAAACAATGATTAATACAACTTCACTTTGCGTCGTTTTAGGAGAAAATCTAGTTCACAGTGTATCAGTTCACAGTGTATCAGTTCACAGTGTATCAGTTCACAGTGTATCAGTTCACAGTGTATCAGTTCACAGTGTACCAGAAACATAAAGGCATTAGTAGCCCCCGCAATTCCTTTAATGCTATTTATTCAACCACAAGGTAACGTTTGTTTCCTAGAGCCGGATACAGCAAACACGGCGTGTTCGTTTGGCCATCAGATCGGAACACTGACGAATCGCCCGCAGACTCGTTTTCCCCTATTTGAATAGGCTCTTTGTTTGGGACCTTCCAACTCCGACTTTGAATTTTAAGAGGATATACGAAGGAAATATTCATCAAACATACGTACATGAGGTAGATCAAACGATAGTCGCACAAATATTACAGAAACCCTGTTTCGTTCTTAGGTTTTATTAACAAGTTTACTACGGAACACATTCTGAAAATGCACATCGTCGAACCTTCGAGTTCTTTATAATGTTATAACATTTCTGTTCAAAGTCGAATCATTCAATCAATTAATTATAGAAGAATTAAAATGCATTTCCATTCAAAACAGTTAAAACTATAATTCTCCATAGTACGTCGTGAAGTTCACTCAACTTTTTGGTATTAATGTATCTCCAATATAACGCAACTGATATTTTACTAACGCAACATTTCAGTTATTAGCGCAACATTTAATATCCGAGATATAATATTACATACTGTCTCGAATGTGCCATGGTGGATATTACAAATGGTAGAAGGGTTAGTGGAGGGTATCTCCTTTTGTCACCCCTTGTGAGTCCTCTAATTTTACAATTAGCAAACGTTGATGTCCTCTTAAGTCCTTACATAGCTATTGTATTTAAATAGATCTCTGTGTCCAACTATGTAGATTCAGGACTCCTTGACCGATGGCCAATAGATACGAAGATTTTATTATTTCTTTATTCTTTATTATACCATCAGAAACTTAAAAAGGTAGTCTTAGCTTTGTCTGACAGTTAAACCTTTGGGGCCTTTGGGTTATATTCTCAATAAACATTGAGTTAAGTTAACGTTAAGTTAATGTTAAGTTAATGTTAAATGAATGTTAAGTTAATGTTAAGTGAATGTTAAGTTAATGTCAAATGAACGATAAGTGAACGTTAAGTGAACGTTAAGTGAATGTTTAGTGAATGTTTAGTGAATGTTTAGTGAATGTTAAGTGAATGTTAAGCGAATGTTAAGTGAATGTTAAGCGAATGTTAAGCGAATGTTAAGCGAATGTTAAGCGAATGTTAAGCGAATGTTAAGCGAATGTTAAGCGAATATTAAGTAAATGTTAAGTAAATGTTAAGTAAATATTTATTACAATCCTTCTTTTTCTAGCGCATTGATGGCAACGTTGACTGCAATCTTGGTGAAGGCCAATCAGCATTGGTAATATTCTGAACATCCAGGGTTAGTCGGACGTAAAATGGCTTAGTAAATATGTTGCTCTTGTTACACAGCCTATTTATAACTATTTCATACGTAAAGTACTCTTTCGTTACCACAGTAACTGCGTAATTGGCTACCGTATCGCACACATGTAAGTATTTAGTATGAAGATGAAACAGCAATGAAAATCTGAAAAATGATGAAAATCTATAGTAAAAACAGCTCTCGTAAAAATAAAACTGCATTATTGTAACTCTAAGCAGTAATAGCCCACTAACTTAAACTGCAGCCTCCCATTTCGGAGATCTGCATTTCAAATTCTGTACAAAGTTCAGTACTTTTTACGGTCAAATGTTACTTGTTTAATACGAGTATATGTGTCCTATTGTGTAAGTGCTAGAGTTTTGCAGTACCAAACTTATTATATCGAAGTGTCCGTAATAAAATCTTCAATAATTGGTTACTTGTACTGTGCAAAGGATATATATTCCTTTTTTGTATAACGACTTTTAAAACATTTACTTTGTAAAAGATAATTTAAATATGTAACTGTTTCAAAAATATTTAAAATTCTTACAAGTTTTCAAATCAAAGCAATACTTTATTAAGAAACAAAAAAGAACAACGCTTAAATCATGATTTAGACTGTTATAAGTACTCGAAGCCGTCCTCACCCTGTCGCGACGGCGGGGTGCAAACAGCCTGTCAAAGTTAGCAAAAGCAACTGGGCGCGGTCGGGCGCTGAATGAATGATAGCTAGTGACAAATTTTCATGAGTTTTCGCGCTTCACCGAACGTATTTACCAGTCACTTCATAACCTTTTATTTCTACGTAATAATCTTTTGACGTCGTTCCAAGGTTCCATGCTGTTTTGTAACGAAAAAAGGTTGCTTACCAACTAATATTAGCGCATGTATTAATTATTATTATTGTTAGCTCTCAGAAACACATTTATTTTTAGTATATATATACAAAATGTTACCGTAAGTTAATGTTTAATTGATGTCCATTATTATAGGCAGGTACTTTATGCCGTACGCAGAAAGCAGACTGACAAATGTCGCTATTTTTATAGACTTGACGTGCTTCTTCTAGACTCATTACTTTCATTAAATAGGCACGTTTGTTTTGGAGACTTAAATCTCACAGATAACCTACTCGGACAAGATAGGTAAATCTTGGTCTCTCTCGGTCTCTAAGTTTTGATAGTAAAGACCTATAAATACCACAATCCATCAAAGTCCAAGTCCATCAAAACCACGCCATTATTATTAGTATTACATAAAAATAGAAAATTTCTATTCCCGA
This sequence comes from Croniades pieria auraria, assembly GCA_018248815.1. Classification (NCBI taxonomy): domain Eukaryota; kingdom Metazoa; phylum Arthropoda; class Insecta; order Lepidoptera; family Hesperiidae; genus Croniades; species Croniades pieria. Next base: position 12,213 of record DWJK01003256.1, read on the forward strand.
CACAAAAGCCGGCGCAACACGTACTTACTAACTGGGCGTTCTCATCATCCCTTCAACGCCAAATTGAGTTGCCCAACGGAGTTAATAAAGAGCCTGGCACGTGGCTTGAATAATGATCGGGCAATAATAGCACCCACTTAAACATAAAGTAAGTAGAAATTACAAAAAAAGTGTAGAGTCCCCGGCTTTTGTGTAATGGTTATTAAGTCGTGAATTTATAGAGCCCGTGATAAGCAATCGGGTGTGTTCAATAAAGAATTAGCCAATCGACCGGTACTTAGGGAACGCGGCTTAAGTGCGGTCAGTACCCTGGGATTCAAGGGAAGATATCCGTGCTCAAGAAGACAGTCAGCTTTAAATGTATATATGGAGGTATCTTTATGCAAATACGTTTTAATCTGCCAGACACACGGTTCTTCTGGGAAATGTTCAAATAACATTCTAACGGTCCGTTTTATTTTTGGGCGCCATTGCTGTTTATTACTTGCGATGAGGATATTTAAATCGGATTTGGTTTTATTTTTTAGCATCGATAAAATTTTAATATAGAAAAGACGTAAGTTTTTCAGAGTAGCTATGATTAAATAAAAATATTTAATCAATTTTTTAATTTCGGTTTTCGAAAGAAATCACTGGTAACGGCTTCTTCTATCATTCGAGCAGTAAATAATTAGACTGTATAGATATTAAATTTGAGTAACTTTATATTATTAAAGCTGTACTGAACACAAAAAAATATTGAAATAACACTGCGCTGATTTTTAATTTTCATTATTAATAATCATAAAATTAATTTTATCCGAAATGCATCGTAACTTATCCCGTCCATCATCTTTCACTGTTAAAAAATCTTATCTATTCACTTTTTTTTCTGTAAACCTTTTATTCTTTTTAATTTTTCTGCAATTTTTCTTACGGGCTGATTTTAATTATTGAATCTTTTTTGTTAGGATCACTGTTATTTTATATCAGTATTGCTAAGGTTGTGGTATTGTAAAATTATAATATTATAAAGTTTGTAGTACGGTAAATATCATGGTATTGTAAAAGTGGCAGTATTGTAAATATCATGGTATTGTAAAGGTGGCAGTATTGTAAATATCATGGTATTGTAAAGGTGGCAGTATTGTAAATATCATGGTATTGTAAAGGTGGCAGTA
>DWJK01003257.1:0-13371 GCA_018248815.1 Croniades pieria auraria
GACTGGTAGAAAATGCCACTTGGCATTAAGTCCGCCCTTTGTTACCAACAATAAAGGATAAATAAATAAATAAAAATTTATTTTGTACGCATAATAAACCTTAAATGGAAGGGACCTGAGTGACCGTCTCTGGGGAACTCAATCACATCATTGCATTTAGTCAATTTCTATAGAATTTGTGGTGACATGTATTAATAAGAAACAAATGACTGAGCTTGTGGAACACATGACATAGGATATGGCCACAAACTTTTTAAATCAGATATATGTAGATCAAGTTGTATGAGGAGGAGCGAGGAAGCAGGGTGCAGCGCTACATGTTGTGATTGTTCAGGGGGGTGTACCGAGGCAGGAGTGCGGGCAGGGCAGAGACAGGGAGAACAGTCAGCAAGTGTTATGGTTAGTTGGAACGATATATGATTTTATGTTTTCCAATGGCGCTTGGCACCCTAATGTCACCATGTTCTGTATGGATTTTCTATGTACATTTATTATGTAAGATCGGACACAATAAAAACAAATATAACCACAATAGTGATGAATAAAAAGAATGGAGTGGCAGAATTGTCCCAACTATGCTCCTCTCTCCTCCAAGGTGTAAATGGCTTTTAAGTATGATGGATGAAAGTATTCGTACATTTTGGTTAAGATAATGAGAGCATTATCTGAGTTTGTAACTCAATTGGTGGTCAAAACTAGTTTTTGGTATATAATTATGTGGTTACTGATAATTATTATTTTAATTGAGTTTATGTTTATTTGTGCTTTGATTTATCACATACATTAACTTCATTATTTCACTAATTCCAATTAACATTTTTTGAATTTTTCAGGTTGCTCAAAAAGACAACATAAGTACAAAACTATGTAAAAAATGTTATAGAAATATACTATTATTCTACGACTTTAAAATTCTAGCACAAAAGAATGACATTTATTGGAAATCTCTGGAACATGAGAATAAAAATGACAGCAATTCGATCATTGATAATATAATTAAAAATGAGGAACCCTTTAGTGATAATTTTATAAACAATGATAATTTTGTTTCTGTTAATAACAATAGCGATACAGAATTTAGTGAGGAATTTAATGTAAAAATTGAGGATGTTAAATATTGTGAATCAGATGATGAGTTGCTCAGTGTGATCAAGTCACTCAAGTACGAAGGCAGCTCAGAGGATACAAAGGAAAATAGTATGTATTTTTTTTCAATTTTATTTACAAGGAAAATATCTCTACAGACCCAATTAAGACCATTTAAGAGACATTGTTTAAAAGACTTGTTTTGGTACACATTTTTTTTTTGCTTTAGATTTGACAGTATTTAAGATAAGATTAAGATAATTTAAGATAACCCTCTCAATATGAGAGGAGACCCATATTCCAACTGGAATGCTAATGGGTCGATTATTATTATTATTTTATTATGACAGTATTTACGGTTTTTCTGTGTTTGAAAATTGATTGTACACAGCGCAAAATAAAAATAAAAATGATTAATGTATGTACAATGTGCAATATGTGTTCACAGGATATCCTCTTCTTTTTCTTATAAAGACAATTGGTTTGGAACTGTAATATTACTTAATCTTTTCGTTATTACTTATGAAATCTTTTTAATCTATAAATATTTAAATTTTCCAAAGAGCCAGTGAAGAAGGAATACAAAAAGAAGGGCAGACCGAAAAAACCTCAAGGACCAGTGGAACAAGTTTGCGACGAGTGTGGAAAAACTGTGCGCAACTTGAAGGGCCATATGTATCAGCACTTACCGTTGAGTGAACGAAAGACATTTAAGTGCAAAATTTGTGATAAGACATTCTGTTCGCGCAGCGCTCGCGGCAAGCATTACAAGATTAAACATCTTGGTATGAAGATCAAATGTAAGATATGTGGTAAAGGTGAGTGGGTGTAATTAGTCAAATAAACAAATTATTTTACATTGAAAAGGTTAATGTTGTTTTTGGATATTTATTGTAATAACTTTGTTTTAAACTGTTACCATTAAAACACAAAGTACTAACTGTAAAATTATCAGATTTATTGCATGTTGAAAATGTATATCGCTCATTTGTAACTAAAGTGTAATATGTCAAAAGTACTACGTAATAACACGCCTGTTATACCTGAAGAGGTAGGCAAAGGAGTGTAGTACAATCCCACGTTTCACTAGTTAGTTTTGTGTCCCATGGAATAGATGGAGAACCTATTGCTATACATCGGGCACATGTCCTGATTCCGAGTGACTACTAGAAATTTTAAATTAGAAAAATCCAATAGTACCTAACCCGGGATTTGAACCCATGACCCCCCCAATCGGCAGTCGCGTATGCAACCACTCGACCAACGAGGCAGTCGAAAATACTATTTTTCAGAAAACGGTTCAGAAAGTTTGAAATCATAATTATTCTATGACTAATATAATATTATATGACTTGCTACATGATATATAACCAATATATAAGTTACAGAATAATTATGATTTCAAATTTCTGAACTGTTTTGTGAAAAAGAGTGTTTTTGTAATATTACACTCTAGTCGCAAATGAGCGATATGTTAAACATTATGGCTCCTTGAGTATGTTTGAAATCTAATAACGACCAATTTTCAATTCACGATTAACGTATGCTAGTAATGTATGTGAAAACTAAATGATAGGTGAAGGGTCATATCCGTTCCAGAAGTGGTAAGCATCTGGTCGCACCAGCTGAAGGTGCACGCGCCGGCGCAGATGGCGCACGAGTGCGCGGTGTGCGCGCGGCGCTTCATCTCGCGCTCCGTGCTGGCCGCGCACGCCGCCGCGCACTCCGCGCTGCGCGCCTTCCCCTGCGACCTCTGCGACAAGGTGTTCCGCACCAAGATCGTCATGACGCAGCACAGGTCAGCCGCTACCCTCCTGAAGTTGCCCAGAACAATATACCAGACTCGTCGACGTATATTAGTCCACTTCTGGATGCAGGTGGTTCCATTCGCACGTTTGATGCCGTTCCAACGAATGTACGTGAATTATGTACCTGTCTCAATCCAGTTGCATGATTCATGCATTATGAAATACACAGTATTCGTTATCGGTTTGTCAGTCAGTTTTTGGCCCATATTCTTCACGCTGACCATACGGGTTGGCGAACGCAGAGTATAGCTATGTACAATACTATGGAAATTTCGTTAAATTAATACTATTCGTTTTTTCATGATGCAATGGCATCTGCCATTTCATCATGTTTCTAAAGGAAGCTTCTCCCAGCTGCATAAAAAAATGCGTAACATTGATAACGACAACTGATTTTAGTATAATTATAGTACTTTATCTAGCAGATGGCAGTGCGGGGTTGATATATTTTTGTCTATAACGGAAGTGGAAGGTCCTTATCTTGCCGCTAATTATGGCCATATTCTTGCGTAGGAGAAAACTGAAACTATACTTACATAAAGGCCAGTAGACGTCATATTAGCTGCATCTCACTTGCACCCATCTTTTACCAATAGCATCGGTTTTATCGTTGCAGGCGACAAGTACACGATAAAGAGAAATCTCATCTGTGTCAAGTTTGTTCGAAGAGCTTCTTCAAGAAGTATCACTTGCAGGTGCATTTGAGGTGAGAACTGCACATGTTTATTTCTTATTAAATAAAAGTAACCAAAAAAATATCACTTCGTTCAGTAAACTCAGTAGGTTCGTAATAAATAATGGTACTATTATATATTAATTCATGCATTTGTAGCTGGATGTTTTTTTGGTAGACATTAAAGGGACTATTCTTTTTTTTGTTGCAAAATATACATATGTTAAATTTGGCTGGCCAGTGCTTTCGACATAAACAGCTCGCAGCTTATTTCTTTCATCGCTTACGTTCTTTATTGGATATAATTAGAATGTCTACGTATTCCCTCATTAAAAGGTAACCGTATTAACTCTACAGGAGTCACACCAAAGAGAGGCCGTACGAGTGCAACATATGCGGCAAGTTCTTCTATTCCACCACTACGCTCAAGAACCACAAGCTGGTCCACAACGAACTGAAGTTGTTCCAGTGCACGCACTGTGATATGAGCTTCCGGTCACCGAGGTAAGATTGACAGAGTTTTATATACATTTTTTTATGATGCAACAAACTGAAAATGCAATTGTACAGACCAGACCAGATATTTCAAACGCTTTATTAAAGTCAAGCTTGACTTATCTGCCGCTAGTTTTGCTGTTTAGGATATTTAAAGATGCGCCTGAGGGTACTTGTTTTATCTGGTACTGTGCTCTACAGTGTTGGTGTCATCATACATCCATCAGCATCTATGAGTCCACCTCTTGACAGATTTCTGACAACTTGAAGAAAACAACTGGATTCAAAAGACCCAGGACTGAGAGGAATGGCCTTTATTAGGGAGTATCTGTTGGTTTACAGCGTTTAAAATAAGGAAGTGTAGATACTGAAAAATTAACTCTAATTCCAGATATCTGAAAGTCCATTTGGCGAGTCACTCCAAAATTAAGAAGCATCCGTGTAAGTACTGCGGAGTTAAATTCGGGCGTTCAGACCACAAGAAGAGACATGAGAGAACTGCTCACGAGCGCCATCTGTTCTCGACGACTTCATAATGTTAATGAAACATGGCTCAAGAAATTAGGACTAAATGAATGTGGTAACTTCTGTCGGCAAGAGAAAGAGATGTAACAAGAGCCAAAAGACACTTTCTATGCAAGAGTGCTACATCTTATGCTGCATCTCGATTTCCATCAAGTGGGATACAGTCAAATGCGAGACAATTGCTAAAAAGCCATTTTCCAAAGGGCCGTGCCGCTAGAATGTTCTAGTATAATGTGGTGTTTAAGACAGAGGGCGCTACAAGAGCGACTGTCGCTTCTACTGGGAGTTATTATTTTCGGGAACAAACTCGTTTGTAATTATGGTTAAGTTTTGAATATTGACTGTTGAATGAAATAAATATATATGTATATTTTCATGGTTAGTAATTTAGTTTTCTGTGAAGACCTGTTCTTTCGCCTTTAGACTGGAGAAGTCATCTCCACAAGAGACGTTCTGCTACAGGTCTAGCTTGTGCTCCGACCTGATTTTCTCTCCCTAGACTTCATATCAGTTTCAATAAAAATAGGTAGATAAAGTAGATTTTGTATAACTTTCTTGGTCATTTTTAAAGGAATTTTTTGCTTTTAAACTCCTGTTTTCAAGCCCATACTTCAATACAGAATAAACGTTGGTTATTATCAAAAAAATTCTTAGCCTCGGCAGGAATCTAATCGAATCGATAAACAGGCGCAGAAGTTGCGCGATGTGTACAAACGCAGTTGGTCTGATGTTATTGAACTTCTAATAGCATATAGTTATTTCGGATACATCTCCTTAGTCATTCACCAACCACTTAACTGCAATTATGAATAAATTCGCTGCCTTGGAAAGTTAAAGTTTACTCATTTTACTCACTCAGTTTACTCACTATTCAAGTGTAGCGACAAAAAAATCCGTGTCAACTGTTTTATGACGACTTTCGATGTGACTACAACTTATGCCCGCTTTACAGAAATGCTTAGAAGGGGGTGAAAATATAACCTACCTACCTGCTGGGGTCGAAAATGACAAATTAAATGCAAAATTATTATTAGCTTTTATTCTCATGTAAGAATTTGGATACAAATAGCGATTTCGTATCAAATATTTAAAAATACAATAGCGTAGAGAAAATTGTACAATATAATAAACGCAGGAGCCTGGACGCGGCGACTCATGCATCGGTTTCACATACGTAGAGCGCGGGCTAAAAGCATACATACTACTAAAAAAATAAACGGGAACATTTAACTTACGGCTACGAATAATAATAATGTCTAATACGAAAATCAATCCCATTGAATATCACAACATTTGTGATGTTTATACAGGCCAGTCTCACGAACAATACCTCCACCTTTCACTCCAATTTTAGATGGGTTCATTTAATGGTATATTGGCATACGGTCTGGGCGAAACTAAGCCGATATTTTGTAAACTATAATTATCGAGAGTCCCAAAACCAAGACTGGAAGTATGTACACGAAATTCCAAATTCAAAAAGGCAAAATACTAAGATCTGACATAGAAACGATACAATAAGGGTATCACAAAAAATATGACAGTATAATTATCGATTTTTACTTATATTCTATATATGATCGGAACATAGACAAAATAATAAAAATCTTACAGTAAACTCAAACCAAAGTTCGTTATTAGAAGTGTTGTACGTGAGAGTGGCCATACATTAAAAATAATACGTTGCCCGCTAAATACTGTTATCATTGCACAGTATGTACAATTGTCATTTAAAAATAAAATGGCGTGCGTCAATTTTATTATCTGTACCTAAGCTGCCATCTTTGTAGCATCGAAATAAAACATGGGCACGATATAAAATAAAATTATTACAGAGTTAAAAATAAAACCGAAACATGATAACACGTATTGTATAGCCTATGAATATTTCAGTATAACTTATTAAAATAATATTTACTGAATATACAATTAGATAAAAAAAACAGAGTTGCTAGAGTTAAAAATGTGGCAATTCGACAAAAAAAAAAATAAGCAACAAGTGCTTAAACGTGCCATGGACAAATTTAAAAACAATACTTACAATATTATAAAGTAGTCATTACTAGTCAATTACAGCTAATTACCTAAATAAAATTCTCTTCGATACAAAAAAAGAAATAAATAGGCACATCGCGCATTCATTGTGAATGGTATATTAAAAAAACACTAACTTAAATCTAAATAAAATTGTTTTTGCCTTTCACTATAACAAATTATTACAATATCAATAAAAAAATTATCGTTTTAAAAAGCATTCTACAATTTCATTGCAGTGTTGCTCTACATCAATCATTTATGGCTTTCCTTGTTTTGTACTAAAATAAAAATATATGTATGTATTGGAATAGAACAGCATAAAACTAATAAAACCAAGAATAATACTATACAATTCAAAATTTAAAAGCGTGAAGGAATATCGAGGGTTGTAAGTATAGCCGACTTCACTTAAGTACTTCGATGCACAAAAAAGTCGCATTAACACAATTCTGGCAACCCTACGCTGCTACAGGGGAACAAATATAATATATATGTTCGATGATTACATTACCAATCGTCGTAAAACGACAGCATACATGCACGCTATATAATCGACGAGGCGATATTATCATTTAATCCGACTAACTATTATAAAATGCGTTTACTTACAAATTATTGGGACTTACAATGAATGATATAATAATTTACATTTATTCATTTAGAAAAGTTATAAATTACACTCCTAATCGGCAGTATCGAATACAATACGGTAAAATACAATACGGGCAAAATAAGAGGTCGATACAATAGTGTATAAAATACAAATTCAAATACCGGTCGTGTAGAGTGCGACGCTGTGACGTCACATGCGTCGCGTTCAGCGGTCTTTGTACTGCAGCATGAAGTAGCCGAGGACTATGAGCGAGATGATCCTGCACACGGTTATGAAGGACAGCGGGCCCGTGTTGCGACGGAGAGTTATTGGCTGGAAACGTTCCAGCATTAATTGTCTCCGCCTCGCCAGCTCCAGCCGCTCCCGTCGCAGTAGCGGGTCCAGCAGCTCGGGCTCCACGTCGCGGGGAATCGCTATCATATTATCATCAGGCTCGTTCTGCTGCAGGGCGACCAGTCTCAGCCTTCGCCTATTACGGGTCGATGCGTTCTGTCGAGAGCTCATAACTTTAAGAGTGCTATCTCTGGTCGCATAGAAGTTGGTGAGCGCTTCCAAATTCCAAAAGCGCGGCCCCGCGTTATTTTTATTCGTTCCGGAAGCATCGGGAGGGCCGTTTCGAGGATCGGTCAAGGGCAGAACGGAGCCGAGGAGGGCTTTTCGCAAGCCGGTTCGGGGGGCGTGGTTTGAGTTTTTCGCGGCGCACGTGACGGCGGTGCGGTGGCGGGGCATGGTGGAGCCCGCAGAAGGGTTCCTCGACACCGCTCGCGATACGATGACGTGGACGGGCTTGGGGGGCGGGTCCGCGGCGGTATTGACGGTGGTGCCGCTGGCTAGTGCGTGTCGGCGGGCGGCACGGGCACGGCCAGCGGCGAGCGCTGCCGGTCAAACATCTCGAGGATGAGCTTCGGGTCGGTCCCGGCCGGCACCGTCACGGTGCCCGTCTGTACACAAGGCCTCTATGAGTACCAGCGCACGTTCTTCTCCGCTACCGCTCGTGGCGCCCGCGCGGGTTTGGCCGCTTCTATATTCAAACGATTCGTACTTTAGGGCATCTTGCGCTTCCGAGCGCGCGATACAATACTCTGATGTATCGCGGGCTTTGAAGGAAAACTCCCGGTACGTTCGCGAAGCTTCGATCGTACGGAGTCTCCTTGGAATCGACGATGGCATGACACGACGGCACACGAGCGGACGCCACAACACAGCGCGGATCGGTTCGTTTGTTAGTGGGTAAGTGACACAATTAGTTAACACTGGAGAGAAAAGTTAATGTTAATGCATCATAAAAAAAAGACACAAAATCAAAAAAGCAAAGTTTACGGGGCATGCTAGGAAATTACGCTTTGTCAGTTAGATATGTGCCGGGTATAGGTAAATACTAATCATTTTTATTTCAAAATTCAATACGATGGTGTTTTATTTTTCAAAACATATACATATATTTTTCTCTTAACGTTTTTCATTTAGCAACCTTAGATATCAAATGAATAGGCAGAGGCATGCATAAAATATGGTCCATACTAAACTTTAAAAGGCACCTGTAGCGCACATTTCAAGACGAAACACAAAAATGCAACTAATGCAGCCATGGTAAGACTTATCCCCTTTACTTGGCATTTTAGACCCTTTATATACAATATAACTTTAAAATTAACCTGATTTATTGTTATGCTATCATCATGCCAGGTCCTTCCCAGGTTAAGCAGGAGACACTAAATGCCAAATATCTATTCTTACAATCCTGACGTGTTTCTAGAATCTTCCTGACTTAAAAATGTATAAAAGTGAATGGCTGTTAGTATTGAATAGAGCACAATAGACTTGTCCGGCACATATCTGGCTACATGTAAGTAAGGTAACATATTAAAGCAAAGTGTGGGATACCTCGATACGGGTGATGACGCCCTCCTCGCGACTGTGTTCTAGGACTACAAACAAAAAACACAAAGCGCGCGTCAAACATACAAACATAGGGACAGGTCGAAGATAACATATATAATATGTATGTACTTATGATAGGTGAAGCGAATGAACTTAAATATATAGTGGTGATGGTTGTAAAATGTATATCGGTGTATTGGACCAGTTAAATGAAAACTACTGAAGAGACGGCGCTAAATAATAATAAGTATTATATAATAACAGGAATATAGTTTTACAATTTAAAAAAAAATCCCAATACAGTAATAGCCTTTTATGAAAAAACTGTTGGCCATTGCTATAAAGTTATCAATTTATTTTTCTAGAAAGAAAATTCCATGAAACCTTGGAAAGAAAATAGTATAAATGGACAATATAATTTTTGAAATTTAAATAAGGGTTCTGTCGCACTTAAATTGGATTTTAATTTTACATGATTATTTAACTGGCAACATTAAACCAACATTCATTACATAATTTAAAATTTTAAAAAATTATTACATAGGTGTGTCATAAAAGAAAAAAAAAATATTTTGATCAGAATAGGCTGTCTCTCTTCTTTATAGTTTGTAACGTGAATATAGATGTATACGGAATGTAGACATACTCACTATGCCATCACTAATATGACAGAAACATTCCAACTAATTATCGTCAAACAAATCTGCAGTATGACAAAATCATACAGTGAAATCTAAATGTAAAGCTAAACCAATGACAAAAAAAAATGCAAGATACATTTGTTTTTTTTTTCAAGTATAAGGTTATACAATTTATTACTGAGAAAAATACTTGTTTAATATTTTGGGGGACTTTATAAAACTATCCAAAAAATAATAACAGTATTTGTACATATAAAATTCGGATCTGTTTGCTGATTGGTCGAAATAAAAATAAATAACACTTAAAAGATAGTATACTTGCAAATTATCATATGCATTTCATAGGCATACATTTAATAAATGTGTTAAGCAAGTTTCAGGCGGATATATTTCATTCATGCAAGACATTTATTGAGTATGAAGCTACTATAAGGTACAATACACACTAACATGCCCAACGTTGGGACTGCCGTCGGGCAAGCGGAAAAGTTTAATATATTTTAATCTTCACATAAATTAATTGATTCATGACAATGTAAAAATACTTATTGTTTATCTGTAAGAGCACCACAATGTAACAACTTACATCAATGGTAGTTTTAAGCAAAACAAATTAATAATGTTACTAACTGGTGAAATAGTTTTAACACTTCTATGGAGTATAGAACACTACTGTCTACTCCTTTGGGGATTAGAGGCGAGATGTTACGTTTACTTGGTAACAACCATGAGTAATACAAATTAATGTAAGAACAGACTAATAAAATAAGCAACATAACGGAGGTGTTGTATGAAAAGCCAGAGCTCAGTTCAGAGAGTTTCCTACAGGACACTATTTTGAAATATGCCATTAAAATAAAGCATACGAATATGATTTACATAGATAGATTCGATTACTCTTTTTCAACGTTTGTCTTTGCAATTTTATTGAGGATTTTAATAGAAAACTTTATTTTTTATTGAATTATTTTTATTGTTGTAGAATAGAAACATATCTCAGATATAAGTACGTCAATTACTGAATGTTTTTGAACCATCAAATAATCACTATAGGGCGCTCTTACAGACAAAATATTGGCTGTTCTCACTATGATTGGCCCGAGAGGCCCTGCATGGCTTGTGGCTGGTCTCTGGCCAATAAAGATAGAATTTGATGGGAATATAAATGTGTTAGTCACTGTAAGCTGTGTATTACTTCTAAAATTAGATGAGTGACTCGTGTTTTTATTTTTTTTTTCACAAATAAATTGGTTCAAATATTAAAAAAAACTTGTTTTTACTACTTCTGAAAAATAAACTATATTTCTGTATAATATTAAGGAGTATTTAGATTATGCGTGTGCGTGTGTGGAGTTTAGTGTTTTGTAAGAGTGTGGTATTATGGAGTGGTATACTGACTGTTTTCGGTGGTGGAGTTCGTGGTGGTGGTGGTGGTGGTGCTAGTGATGCCGTCCGCGTTGTTGTCGTTGATCGTCGTCCGGGTGGTCGTCTTCACCACCATCGAGCTCGTGTTCACTTGTGAATTCTGCAAGTGGGGTTGTTATTGATGAAGTTTAAGTCTGGTAGTCATGACTGAAGTCTATTTTAATATTAAGTTCTTTCATGTGAGAATTACTTTATTGGGGTGCCGTCACAGCTTCTGCAGCATGCAGCGCACTTCAAACCTTACTTTATATCAGAGGGGCATCTGTGCTGGGTCGTCTTCACATGTATTAATCGCATTACATGGCAAGATTTAAGCGTCGGGCCGGCTCGCTTCTACTAAGCGTGCTCAATATAACTTTATCAGCTAGTTCTTTACTTATTCACTTACTTACTTGTGTATCTACCAATAACTAAGCACAAGCTTACATTAAGTTTTGTAAATATTAGACATATAAAAAGCAAGCGTCAGTGCTCCTATAATTGATCTGCCTAGCCCTCGTCGTAGGTTCCTGCGCACCTGCAGGTTGATGTTGAGCTCGGGCTCGGGCGCGGCGCCGCCGGTGTGGTCGCGCACGGAGTCCAGCGTGAGGTCGGCGGACGCGGCCGTCACGTCGTGCGCCGGCTCCGGCGCCTCCTCCTGACGTACGTGCCGTACATATTGTCATGCCTGCTTCCACTTGCGGTAAGCGAAATATGAGGATGTGCAAATGATACGGTCCCGGTGTGCCTTTGTAGCCTTTTGTACGTTCGTTAAAAGTCGTCGTACATATTGAAATCGTTCTGAATGATATAATTATATTATTATTTTTATTGCAAATACGTCGTGACGATCTCCTATGGAAAGGACCAGGACGAGAGTTCGAATGCATAACAACTTGTGAACGACTTTTTTTTGGAATATAACATGATATCGACCAGATATCGTATCCTTTTTTGAATTGACAATTAATTGCCTGCGATTATTTAAGGAACGCCATGAGTTACGCGAAAGATTATTAAATTAGACCACTGACGAACTTTCAGACTATATAGGGAAAATTAGTTTTTACCCTACCTTGTGTTCCCCGTTGGTGAGCGGGGCCTCCTCGGGCGGGCCGCGCAGCGCCGCGGCCCACGGCGACAGAAGTATATGGCATTGTGCTACTGTCACCTGAAAGAGACCAAAAGTTGTATGATTCAGTGCTTTTTTGTACTACATACTGTATATTACAGTCTAGAATAAACTATAGTACATACATCCATATTTTCACGCCAGGTCTCTTACGAAGAAGGCAGAGAGTACCGAGCGCCGAATATCTACCCTTGCAGACCTTAAGTGCTTTTTTCCCATTATTCATTCTCTTCATATATGCACGACAATCTCGGAGACTTAATTGTAATACATATGTACATATTTTCAAAGGAGGTCTGAAAGGACAGATATTTGACAGTCTTTAATTCTTGCCTACTTTATAAAGAACATGGTATGATAACATCATAATGTTTCTTCTCAAAAGACTGTAATGTTTGTTTTTTTTGTATGGGTAATTGGGCATTAAAGAATATGATAAAAAATAATACCTTGGTGGCGGATAGCGTGATCCTCTGTAGTTCTGAAGACGAATGTAAGTAGAGAGCTTCACCGCGTTTCGAGAAGCACAGACTTGAAATTCCACTGAAAAATAGTATAAATGTTCATACGCGAAGAATTTCTTTCTAAGATCACTTTAGAAAGGAACGTCATTTTTTCGTTCACGTAACATGTTAATAGAAAATCGATTGCCGGTGTGCGAACGGTAGTTTTAAAGCGGCAAATATTAAAATGGAAGTTTAAAAGGTGCCCTCACTTGATGTCCTCCTTGCGCACGGCGGCGGCGTTGAGCTGGCGGCGCAGGTCGGGCGACAGCACCAGGCAGTCGCCCAGGTTGGTGAGGCACAGCAGGCACCACTCGCGGTGCCGCTCGCCGCCCGCGCCCGCCCCCGCCGCGCCGCACTCGAACCACGCGAACGCGCAGCGCCGCACCTGCGCGGTACAGGTCGCCGATAGCACGTATTGAGCCCCTTCTCGTTCAAATTAAAGCGTTTACTTTTATGTGGGAGGAAAATTGAGGAAACTAGTAGATCCTAGTGTAAATTGAGGAAACTAGTAGATCCTAGTGTAAATTGAGGAAACTAGTAGATCCTAGTGTAAATTGAGGAAACTAGTAG
>DWJK01003258.1:0-13371 GCA_018248815.1 Croniades pieria auraria
ATTAAGTGTAACCAATGTTTATGTACATGCAAAACTTGTAATGATTTAGTGGAAGTGGAGTGGTGGTGTGTGTGAAGTCAGCCGGTATATAGGTAGGCTGAGGGCAGTGCGACCATTGCTACATCTGAGGGTTCTGTGCGCATAAGTGTAAGATATGTGAGTATATAACCTTGTATACACTCGCAAATTGGCGTAATCAAGTAATATACATATATATACTATATAACATAATTTATTATTAATAATAAAAAATAAAAAATCTTACTTTTAAGCATAGGACAGTAACTGTATGAATAAACATTAATTAATAACGCGATTAGACAGTAACCTTTACTATCGTCTTAGGTGATTTATTTTCGTTTTACGTTCAAAAGTATGTAAAAAGTGTTTACTTAAATGGAAATGTAACGCCTACACTGTGACCGCGGGCCGCTCGCCGCCGCCGCCGCTGCTCGAGCCGATGGATACCAAAGACTTCAATAATAAATTGCATTACAGCGTAAGAATCGTACATGAAAATCACGGTGTAAAAGGGATCATTTGATATGAATGTGGTGTGCCGGGGAACCTTCCCCACCCTGAACGTGTTCGAGCAGCACACGAACGAAGCCCGAGCGAGGCCGGACGGCACCCGAGCGGCATCGAGGCGAAATTCGAGCGGCAGTGGCCCGCGACTCGAGCCCTTGCGCTCGCTTGTTGCTAGGTAGGTTTTTTACTGTTATGTATCAATACGTGTATGTACATCGGAACTAATTATATAATGTAAGCGCAGTTCTACATTCGATCCGAAATCTACATTTAAGTAAGCTTCATTAAAGGTTTTTAGGGAGTACGGAGGGAGGCAGGCGGCGCTCCTCGTCGCGCATGCGACGACGTCTTATGCATTTCGATGTGTTCCTCCGCCGCCGAATATTAACTCGTATGCTTTAAATATTTCGAGTGAACGTGATGTAAATTTTGTACACTGCCGCATTGTTTATTCGCTCGAATCACATTTAGTTGTAAGATTTGAAACAGTGACCGAAACGCACAGCCGCGCGCCCCGTGACCGAGCGCACAGACGTCCCGCCGCCCCGCCCCGCCCCCCGCCCCGCCCCGCACCCGCCGGCGCGTGCATAGGCTTCTCATTTGAAGACTGAAATGTTGCGGCTCAAAATGTTCTTGCGCTTCGTTAGAATGGAACGGGGCTGGTTATTGAGAAGTTTTATAATCGGTTAGTTAGTGATCCGGTCGACGAAGGTGTTTCGATGCGGTGACGCGACACGGTCGAGAACTCGCACCCGCGGAGCCGTCGCAGTCGGCGACGTTCAGTCGTAATTTATTAATATTAAACGCTGAATAACTGTCATGAGTTCGTCGATCCTAGACGACATCACCATGCTTCATTCATATTTGCCAAAGTTAATACTAACCTCACTATTTATACCTACTGTATGTTCTTCGATGACTAAATTAGGTGTGAGACTCGTAGCGAGCGCGTGCGCGTACGACGTTGAGGATACCTTATTTAGAATTGATGACATGTAACATTTACTTCTAGCGTGAGCGGGACCGGGGGCGCCGCCCGGGCGCTCCGCCGGTCCCAGCTCTTCAACAAACGTTTAAGAAAGTAAAATTTTTAGTCACTAGTGGGTAACTTTTGAATGTGATTCAATCTTATCTTTATTTTTCTATATCGAGTGACATCTTTTTTAACTTGTTTCTTTCGTTACGTTCCGACTTATTTTTTGTAATGCATTTACTGGAAGCGATGTATGTAACCAACGATATAATTAAACAATATTTTCTCTTTTTTGTATCTCGTCTGCACTGGTATTTTTTATTGAATTTACTATAAATGTACTTTTAAGTGTATAATTTTAAATAATTACTGAAAATGATTATATTCTAATTTTTATGTTCAAATAATAATGCTCGTTTTATTTATCCCTTCCCTTCCCACATGTTTATATTCTGTAACAAAACCAATTATGCACATAGCATTACCAAACAAACAAATAGGTTGGGTGAATTTATTTCTCATGAAGACTTCAATTTAGTGAGAAAACCACACGCACTGTTATCGGAAACTATAAAAGTTTGTCTTATTATATTGCATACATACTGACATATTAAATTGATTGTTCATATACGAGAGCTATATTAAAATAAAACATACTTTTTGTACCTACGAGTATGATCTCTCACGATTTGGAAATCTTTAAAAAAAGACTTCAGCATTATAATGAAAGCGGTTATATACCTAAAATTGCCAAACTACTAACATTTTGACTAAAAGTAAACCGGTGTATTTTTGATTACATTAGTAGGTACTAGAATTATGCAAGAATTAACCTAAATGCAAGGGATACGGTATATACAGTTACGTTGGAACATCTATCGTAATCATTATAGTTGTCACTTGTTCCATTATATTACTCTTTTCTAGAATAGGATAAAGTTACAAATAAGTAAAACTATAGATCCTAAGTCCTATAACCTAAAACTATAGATCCTAAAATTACAAATAAATAAAATTATAGATCCTAAGAAAAAACTCAATAGCACTCCTATATTAATTAAAATGGAGCACTTTTTCAACAATTCTATATTCGTATACTCATAAATTACTTAGCGACTAGTCTATCTGTAAATCGACATTTCTTAAACTATTTTATCAACGTTAGGTTTCTGTTGACATAAACTTAGTAACCTATATATTAACAACCATAAGAATCGCGAAACATCTCCGCGGCCTTTTAAATACAATTTGTATTTTGGCGCTATTAATAAACAATAATTGAAATTTGAAAATTATGATAGGTTAATATTAGGCTTACTACACTGGTCACATGTTCTTAACAACTTTACAGTTCCCTTGATTTCCGATGTTTTGCCTTAGCATACATAATTTTATGATATTTTTAAAATCATGTAACTCATGTTTAGATCCCAGAGTAACAAGTTGTATTCCGTTACTTTTTGACCACTGCCGTTAGTCGTGTTATTGTTTTCTTTTGGTTTCAACAATTTGTAGTTCATTGATAATTTCTTTTTTTTTTAAACAGAACTAATCTAAATAAATTTATTATTATGAATCGCATGCATTTCTTTGGTCATTTTTAATCATTTGCAAAACTACCTTAAAGTCTAAATTTGAGGCTAACAAGTAAATAGCTATGTTTAGGTTAAACTACCGGTCAAATTTATTCTAGAGTCGAATATTTATTTTAAATAATAATTGATTTCAATTGGGTGGATGCTAGAAGGCATAGGAACTAAATCGAAAAATCTTAGATCTTAAATCTCTAAACTAAATCAATGAATTGTAGTTAGATACAGAAAATAAAGTAATATTTTTTGTAATAATCGGATAACAAAATAGTTAAAATTAAAGAATTAAATAAATTAAAATTAAATAAATTAAAAAGTTCCTCCGTATTGAAATAAATTTTAATAATTGTCGGATGTTCCTTAGTTTAAAATATTATCATTTTTTTTATTGTTTGCTGCGACATTGTTTACAATAAATTGACTGTGCGACGCTTTTAGTGTTTATGGTTAACCTTATCGTAGTTTATCAAACAAAATATGAAAAACGTTATTGACGTAATGGCTTTACAAACCACTCGACGGGAAAAGCGCCTACCAGACTACAGAAGTGCTCCTGGGCACAGTCTAGCTACAAATTTTATATTTGAATGTGGAATAAAACTTGGTCTCCAACCAGCTACCGTTGCTACAGCTGCAATATTTTATCATAAATTCTTTAAAGAGGCTGACAGAAACGACTATGATTGTTACGTGATCTGCACAGCTTGTCTTTGCGCCGCGGGGAAGTCGAGAGACGAGCCAGTAAGGTTACGAGACGCGGTCAATGTCGCTTACAATTCAATCAATCGCGGCGCCGGGCCTTTGGAGTTTGGAGATGAATACTGGTCATGGAGAGGGGTGGTGGCTCAGGCGGAACTACTAGTGCTGCGACTCTTGGGCTTCAACTTGGAAACTCCGTCACCCCATAGATATTTGCTGCATTACCTTCGTTCGCTGCAGGAATGGTTTCCTGCAAGTCAGTGGCGTTCGGCGCCGATAGCTCGTACTGCTATGGCGTTTCTGCAAGATTTCCATCACTCTCCTACAATATTAGATTATAGGGCACCCCACATAGCTGTGGCGGCCTTGACGCTAGCGTTAAATGTATTGGGCGTGTCTGTTCCTCTGGCTTCCACTTTAGAAGATGAAGCTTGGTACTCTGTAAGTAACAGTCTACTCGCAAGTATTATGGTTATATTAATGTATAGTGTGAATAGAGAATTAAATTAACAGATAGTATTAAGTATAGTTCACTGCCACTAGGTTTCTAACCAACCTCACATTGATCTTTAAGATGGAGGTGTACAGCCCTGGAGGTGTACAGCTCTGAGGATTGACATGGTCATCACCATTGTTCATTGTTACCGGCAACCAAACTATTTAGGTTAAAACATTAATTGAATTTCATAATTATTACTGCACGGTAGAAAGTGATGAAGGGGTGGTACCTGTTTGAGATAATTGGAGAAATACATTTTTTACATCTTCAAATATAGTTACTAATTATTAAATGTGCTTTTGAGTCTTTCATATATATATATATGTATTTAGCATAAAGCACTAATATAACCTGCAGGTAGCTACCACAATGCTATTATAGTAGGCTTTGAACTTTTTTAATACTATGTGTACTGACTTTATTAAATGGTTTAGAGGTCTTTAATTTACTTTTATATACTCAGTTTGACAATTGTTGTCGAACAAAAACTATTAATAATGACTCACACTAAAATAAAGAACAGAAAAGTGTGAAACTAGCAGTCATTCATATAACGGACAACTGTGACACAGATCAGGTCAATGCTTTCAGTTGTAATATTGTAAAAGCATTAAGTTCAAATAAGCCTATACACATTCACTTCATTCTACAAAACATAAAAAGGCAACGCCAAAACCATTCCACTTTTAACCAAGCTAGAACAAAACTAAACTGCACTGGGTGGAGTAACTTAATAATTTAGTGACATGGGCCTTTCATGTTTTGCTTGTTCAATAATCTATATTGAATATTTTATGAGACCTGTAGTCATGTGTATTTGATGATTGACAACCTTGTTTCAATCCTAAAATGTTTAGCATATTATATATTATTTATTACCCACATTTTTAGTAGAAATGTTCATGTTGAAATATGTATGTATTTTCAATTTAAACTGGCAGGTAGACAAATGGGCTCATCTCACGATAAGTTGTCACCCATCATCTATGGATATGTATAACATATCAAGAGTTGCAAATGGAATAATCGTCCTTTTTCAATCAATACCAGTGTTGCAGTTAATTTAGAAATGAATTATTTCGATTTTTAAATTTAAATTAGTTCATTAGTAGATACACTGCATTATTAACAGATTATATATTAATTTAGGCACCTACTAAAATAATTTGTTAATGGGAATATTGTGTATTTACAGGTATTTACTAAAGATCTACAAAAGGAGAAGAACTGGGAAATAATGGAGAAAATAATGCAAGTGTATAGCAGAGAACCTGAACCAATATAGTGAAAAGTTTGTACTGCTCACTTCTAACATTCAATAAAAATAATAAAGGTTTGATGGAATTCTTTTATTTTGGCTTCCACATCATCTGATGATTCCACATGATCATGATTTATGATTAATGTGGAAAATTATACTTTCCTTCATTGGAAGTTGCACTGTTCATAGATTTTATTGCCTAGTACTAAACAATTCCCAGCAGTAGACAAGAAAACCTAGTCTAGTCTTCTTTCTTAAATATGATGTTGACCTTTGTGCTTCAATGAAATGTTGAATTTTATTATTTACAAATGTCAATTCATTATACTTTTTTATTGGACTTTTGTCACTTACAAATATAGCATTTTTTTATAAATTTTCAAAAGCAAATTTAATTTACTTTTGGTATTATACTAATATGAGAATATTTAGTCAACCATTATGCTTGTGAAAATTGTTTAAAAATTTCAACTTACATAGGCATTTTATAAAAATAATTCATCATTATTATTAGACTCTTAGTTCACTGATGAACATAGACCTCACCTAACGTAATGAAGTAAAATATGATTAAATATGTACCTGGTTAACCTCACGTGCGTTTTTCGGGATGGCCGTAGTAGTTTCGGACCTGTACGAGGTCCTTCCTCCTGAGCTCCCGCGTAAGTAAAAATAGTTGTGTACAGTGTAAAATTATTTCAATTGGTAGTGTAATTGTAGGTATCATTTAGGGGCCGTAAATAAAAAACACTGCTTAGATCTACAAACAAATATAATTCAGTTTTCTAACATTTTACGATACATAATTTTTATAAATGTACAGGGTAAGCTCATGACGCGGGTAAAGCGGTACTAGTTTAGAACTGGCTACCGGATGTACAATGTGGTGCAATGTTCGTCTCGGCGGCGCCGCGCTGATATGCTTTACACATCGTGGGAAACGGGAACGACAACTTACAGCTAACGTGACCGTGAAGACATGTAGAATGGTCAATTTCAATGTGCTGTCGGGTTACAAATCTACTTTAGACACCAATGACTAGTAATTTATAAAAAGTACGCTACATTTAAGCGTATAGAGTTCAAACCGCTCAACGTAATACCCAGAAAACACACTGTTCAAGTATAATAAATTGGGCGCCAAACAAAGGCATAGAACTCCTGTGCGTCCCATTGGAAGACAACAGAAATATAAGTCCATTAACATTCTCTGTATACAATAAATCATTTGTGCTACTAACGATAAATAGGAATTGCAAGTTTTTACTTAGTGTAGTATTCAATAAAACCAAATATACACACAACTAGAATTTAGTTTTCTTATATTACTGATGTGATAGGATAGGATACGTTAAACGACCGTTCCCAATAAGCATTCTACTGACAAGTTCAATTGTACAAGAAGGTACAACTATATATTTTTGGTTGTGTTTCACAATTCTTACAATTTCTTTGTGTTCTCAATATTCCTTTTCAATAATGGAACACCTGGAAGGGTTAGCCTACTGTATCTATTTTTAACACTGGATAAGTAATATCAATGCTCGTCTTTGGGACAATGGCTATAGCTAGCTAGAAACTTCCAAGTCACCTGCACCGGTTGACTCAACGGAGTGAAAACATTGGGAACAGTCATAAAACATCAGTATAATGAGAAATGTCTTAATTCTATTCTTTTAATTATATCTATAAATAAATTCACACTGACAAAATTTAACACGATATCCATGTAAATGACAGCAATTAATTATTGCACAAGACTATATAAACATCTACGGGGTGTGACACAGCGAGGACACACAGACATGTCAAATGGGGCAGACACGAGACGCAGCTCACCTGTACAGGTAACAAACATAATGTTATATATGAGAGTATCCAACACTATATATGTCATATGTATCATAGAAGGGAAAACCTTTCGCACACCACATAATCAGACAACGTCATCATCACATGAAATTAAATCATGTGAAATGATCTTCTATAATCTGAATTAATAAATTCTATTTATATTTATATGAATAAATCTGTCATCAAAAAGGAAACTTTAAATTTCAGTCAATCTACATGTTGTACAATCACAGGTTTGTATGCCATATTTGCCTTCAGATTATTAGGAATTTTTTGATTTTATTACAGTTATTCTTGTTTCGGATGCACATCTAATCAAGATTATTATTTTAATGTAAAATTTCCATCTGTACATAACCAAATTTTAATCTATAGCCAAGTATGGCACACGTTTGAAACGCGAGAAGAAATAAATAATGTACATTGCAATATATTGCAATGAACATATTGGTAAGTGTTTTTTGATGCACAAAACACACTTCATACTACATTATACAATCCCACATAGAAAAGGCAATCAATACCAGTAAGTTAACACGACTTTAACATTAATATTGTGTTAGTGTGAAAAAAATTGTAACAGTTTACAAATTGATGTTGTTGTATGAAATAGGCACTTGAAGTGAGAATTTCAACCATGTAAATAATATTATTAGTACATGAAAAAAACACACTATATACTAATAAAAATAAAGCTTTTTTAAAACATTTAGATTATCAGCAACACGGGAATGTATTAATACAATACAACACAATACTGTCTCATATACTGGGTAACAATTTACAAGCAGCGAAGCTTCGAGCAAAAGGGACCATTACATCAATGCAAACATGTTGATCTAAAGACAGTTAACTTTCGCGTGGAAATTGAGAGCAGCTTAAGTATAAACATACAATGATAATAGTCATAATAATTATTATATTAGTAATATTAAATTTATTACTATTATTTCAATGAAATAAAACAATTCTATGGCAACTGAAATATTTTTGTACATTCTTTGCACATGGCGTCAAGAAATCAACAACACACCTCACCCCTCAGGATCTGACTATACTTGATTAAAATTTCCTAATCTACTAATATTTAAATTACAATAAGAAGTGACAAACTAACTACTACATAGTAAATATAGACTTAAATATTTAGTGCTACACATGATCAGAATGTAATCGTCTACTTTGGCTGGATTCACAAATTAATGACGTCGATTTAATAATTTATATAATACTGGAAACTTTAACCTGAGGGTAGCTCGTGCGGGCCCGAGAGGCCGTTACGCAACACAAAATTAAACAATCTTTTGTACTCCGGCTGAAAAATTGTGTTCTCTACACAAACACTTGCAAACACTCTTCAGATCTATTATGTAAAATTGTTAAGAGCAAACAAACAATAGGAACTCTCTACAACAAAAAAAGCTCTAAACACAAAACAAAAAATAAAAAAATGAATAACGCAATAACAATCCTTTTCCTAAATAAATGTGAAACTTTCATATAAAAATAATAAATTTGAAACCATAATAATTGTACAGAGAAACAACAGTTTCCTTGCTCGAGGCAGGTCTACCACTGACCTCCCAACAATTATTGAACATGCCCCAGTGACACTGTACATTCGAATGTCCTGTAAATACACCATGACACTATCATAATTTGGCATTCAATATCTGCACGCTGTTATATTACCATCGTCATATACACAAATATATCAATAATAATACACATTGACCTCTAAAATATTAAAATAAATAAATAAAATTAGTAAGTGAAAAGATTTAATCTAATCACAAATAAAGTTAAACTAATGTATTTTACCTAGACAGGGTATACTCATTTTGTATCCGTTTAAAAAGCCTGCGTCAGTGAAAATAACCTATGTTAATAGAAACATGATAGTAGCAGTTGAGAATATTCTAATATAAGAAATGGGAAGTGCCACATAGTATTGCATTGTCAGCCTTTCTACATTTATGATATAATTTTAAGGACTAAGTGCCTTTCCTTTCGCTAATATCCCTCCCAAGTGGTGTATCAATCCTAAAGACTGGGCACTGGATGGAGTAACTTATTCAATTTACTGTTTGAGCAATGGACTGTTGATGTCGACTAAGTCATCTTTACGTCCAGACTTACGGACAACGTGGCTCGTGTTGGCCTCGGCTACAAATATTCCAAATTTTGAACATCGGTCGATACCGTTAAATTATTTTTTGTCGATGTCCATACGAGGGCACGCCAGTTGTTAGAGCCAAGTTAATAATATTCATGTCTGTTGACTATCAAAGGCCGACAGTGTTACGAAGTCCGCACTATGGCACAGGTGCCGTCCCGCGGCACTATGCGTACTGTTTAATATTTACACAGCTACTAAGGCCTCTCTCTATCTAAAATAAGCGTATTATTGTTCCAATGCAATATTATTGGGCACTTGGATCTGTCAAACGATGAATCCCCTTCCATTCATCACGTAACCTGCCTACAGAGTGGACGATATTGTGTGCAGATAAAATACATCTTTGGAAGTCTATAGCTATATGGCTGGTCCAAGTACATATATTAAAATTAATGACCGTTGATTAAATAAATTAGTAGTTTTAATGTTTTTAAAATAAGCTGGCCGGCAATAATTTGACAGGTAGATACGTTACAGCTAAATGTTCGAATGAAGTGTACCACATAGAATTTCATCACTACTGGAATATCATATTTGGTGATTAATCAAAACACTTATTAAATGTCACACAAAGTATTAAAACAGCATTCGAACACAGGGTAAAAGTGACCATTGTCTTGGAAATAGAAGGATAATGGTGAAAACATTAAGTGTTTAGGTTAGTAAGCCCCTAGAAAATCCATTAGTGTTGCCAGCTGGTCAATCTGAGAGCTGACACGAGCGAAAATTATGTGACATTTTTCTTATCATGATCAGATTTTTGTATAAATAACATTTAAATAAGATTTAATTTCATTAGTAATCCGATTTAGTGTAAGTGGATAAAAATTTTAAGTTGTAATCATGGACTGTTTAGAACAAAAAAAAACTGAAAAGAAATAGTGGCAATGTCATCGGTGTACATAAATTTTCACTCATAGCCAAGCTCTCAGGGGAGTTAGGGATAGTTGACATCAAAGGGGTAAGGGTGTAAGGAGGTGAGGGTGTAGGATTACGGCGGTCGGAAGGGGCGCGAGGGGGCGCGGCGCTCATCGCACGTCGGTGAGGTTGCTCTTGTCGCCGAACAGCTTCACGAGCTGCTCCTCGTAGTCGTCGATGTTGCGCTTCATGATCTCCATGCAGGGGCCCAGCAGCCGCTCGAACGTCTCCACGTCGAGGACTGGAACGTAAAGGTTTTATTTATGAAATTTAATTTTTAAATACTCATGCAAATAACGGGTGCTTTTGCTCACCGTTAGATAGAGGTAGTTATTTCTGACGTTTAACAATAGTTTTTTTAATGTTTTCTTCCCGTTGGATGTACTTTTATATGAACATAAATAAGGTATATCTATCGGAGGCTCTAGTGAACACAATCAAAAGGATCTCTACTTCACTCCTTAATTTCTTAAGACATTTATTTATCGATGAAATACTAATTAGGATACTACCACAATATTTAAAATAATTTCATCGGAAAAAAAAGAGATACATTTAAATATATTATGATCTTTAATTTTTTCATAAATGTACACAGTTCGGGCAGTCGTGAACAAAACGTGAGCAAAATTAGCATTTTTTGACACAATTTACAGAACTGAGGTGGTACATAGTAAAGTATAACACTTACATGCCACCTTGGTGGGGCCGACGGCGTAAGCGGAGGCGGCGCGCGGCTTGTGGGTCACGAGAGCCAGCTCTCCGAAGTAGCCGCCCTTGCCTGTGGACACACTCATAGGCTAGTATATCTTACGCTATAGTTTTAAGACATGTTATCTTGAGATAAGATCTGTGTCCACGATACCATACATTCTCTTACATACCATGCAGAATCGGTAAATGAACGCATGTTATTTCTTTTCTCTTTTTTATGTGTTATTATTGGATTTGAGCTAATATTGTTAAATTTGTTTGCCTGTATTTTATTCTCTTATCGTAAACAAAGTTTATTAATATTATTTTGTTATTAAAAACATCTATTATCGTTTATGTTAAAATTTAACTTTTTTATTGTTTGCAATGAAGATAAATTTGTTATATACTCGTGCAATGAGAGGAAGGAATAAAATTAAGATTGTTCTCAAATTGAATGTGTCCATATCATTGGATTCCTGTGTCACAGCTCGTAAAAGGTGATTTGGACATGTTTGGTTGTTTAGATGGTTTTAAAACAAGTATGCTGGTTTCTTTAGTCGAAAGTATCTGTAATACTGAATTTAAAAAGTCAACATTCACTGAAATAAATGCAGAGAGTCGATTTTTGATTTTTTATATGAACCAGTCAAAGACAACCGATTCGGTTAAGATTCTTTTGTTTTATATTATACCACCTGAATCCTGATAAGCTGGCGTTAAGGGTCGCTATGAAAATTTGCAACACCCGAGGAGTGGCCGCCTTCGAAGGGTCCCTTTATTACTCTTTGCGATTAAATCAATAATCGACTTAGAGAAGTTGATCGTGCTTACCGAGGCGCTTGATCTCGTGCGCGTTGCCGTCATCCCGCGCGATGCGGATGCTGACGGAGCCGTCCTCCACGAAGTACATCCCGTCGGCGGTGTCGCCCTGCCGGATGATCAACTCGCCGTCGATGAGCGTGCGCGGCAACAGCGCGTCCGCCAGGTTCGCGCGCTCGTAGGGCTAGTGGACAAAAGGAAAACATCTGAATACCATCCATATTTCTTATCTTAAGGAACTTTGTCTTATTAAAACTGTGCTCTGCAACCCAAATCCGTTAGTCCGGTAGAACATATACAAACATACTTCTTATTAAAAAACGTCTCATTAAAAATGTGGCTTGCGACGTCAACGCCGCTCGCCCGGTGTGAGGATTACGGGCAAAAACCCTTCTGGGTGGATCTATGTTTAACAGGGGACAGACAAGCATATAATGGCGATGAAAAGGTTTTTCAGCATATAGACAGAACTTGGACTATGACTTTGGAACATTCCAAATTAATTTGCTAGGGTAGCAATTTTGACTGTGATATAATACTTTCAACGTATGTGAGTACTGTGATACGGGCTGGCGACCCTAATAGAAAAAAGTATGTTACATATGGAAAATACCGTTGAACTCTTTTGAGATGTGACTGAAATATGTCAGTAATGAAAGTTCAAATCCTCTACGAGCAATATATTTTTTTTATATTTTCTAATCAACATATCGAAACTAAGCACGAATAAAGAACAATAAATGAACAACAGTGACATAACGTAAACTTTCTTTATGTTAAGTAGACTGCTGCCAGTGATGTGTTGCGAAAAAATGGAACTGCGACTTTGAGAATTTTATTAGGGCAAAACGAAAAAGGGTCTAATTAGGTATGTCATTTGTTCACCGCAACGGTCTGGAGCGCGGTACGCACTGAGATATTTTTGGACACGTTTGAGTGGTTTCGAGTTGTTTCTATATCATTCCCCATTCCCCCACACTTTTACCTTAGAATGAGCACATCCGTAGCGTAGCTTCTAATTTGTACAGATCGTGTACGAATGAAGATTTGTACCCATACCCTGTTATGCTATATCCAATATGAAAAACAGGACAGTCAAAGACAAAAAATATACCCACTTGAAACCATCTTGGGTTCGATTTTGAATCACTTAAGACAACGTGTGGGTTTCCTTACAATTCTTTTCTTTAATATCACAGTAGTTATCCGCTTTAACTGTAGTTTTTGTAACGACAAAGATAAACATTTATGGACACCCGACACTTAAATAAAAAAAATAACAAAAGAAAATCATTACGTGTTTATTGCGTGCGTGTGCGTGTGTGTGTGTGTGTGTGTGTGTGTGTGTGTGTG
>DWJK01003259.1:0-13369 GCA_018248815.1 Croniades pieria auraria
TTCAAGAAAAGCGCAAAGAGAGCTCTCCTTCAAAGCCGGCAAAGCATTGGCCACTCTTCGGGCGTTGCAAATGTCCATAGGCGACGGTGACCACTTACCAACAGGTGGCCCGTCTGCCTATTTGCTAGGCTAAATATAGAGAAAAAAAAAATCCATGAGCGCTGTTTTACAGGTTTTTTTAAATTCTTTTGTTAAATGCTGCTTAAAGATAATAATCCCATCAAGTCGTTTTAATTATCGCATTTACAATTGATAATAATAATAAAAGTAATAATAACGGACACTGTAGGGCAGCAAAAAAAGTAGCATAAGCATACAAATTGGTGATCTTGTATGCGATTGAGGCCGCAATAATCTGTTGACTATTTTAAGATTGCACTATTTCCAACTTATAAAAGGCCGAATATAAATAGTTGTCAAAACTTTCATTATTACTGCGAACCTAAACTATACACTAATAATCAAGTCATACTAGTTTTACTTTCTATGAATGCAATTTGATATGCTTTTAGTCTTCAGCTTTTACTTGCCATGTTTGGTGCTTCGACTACTTACCGTCTTGGACGGTTGCAGACGAGAGTGGATGCTACTTACTTGACGCACTTTCTGATAAACAGGTTTATTAGAATAAGCAATCATTTCATCACACTTAACGTTCACTCATAGAAAGGAAAATAAAACGGAATGTATTGCTCAATAAAGTATATTGGAAGACATCGTTGAGGCATGCAATTACATTTCAATAAAATCTAACACTAATATTAACCAGTTGATAACAATCATGATAACACTTCTATGTATGTATTTAAAACAGAAAATAAAACTGTAAATAGGCTATATATTATATAAGTATTTGGAAGACATTGCTGAGGCACATGTTCTAACATATAACATTAAATCTAAGTTGTGCATTATAAATTATTCTAAAAATTTTATAATATGAAATCACACAATTAAATATATATTAATTTATCTTTCAAATAAACATTTAACAAATACTTTAGTAATACTGGTAATTATCACGATAGAAATGCATATTCATTAAAATTCTACACATGAATGTGACACGAGAACATTTTAGAGTTGTTTCAGGGTCTTCCTCATGGCATCCAAATATATTTCAGCATGGGAGGGCTTGAAGACCAGCGCCGGGCGCAGACGAATTGTCCGGTCACCGCACACGCCTCCCAAAACACCTGCGTTAAGTTACATCATTTCCGTTTCACAAATTTTTTTTCATTGTATTAATTAATTACTACATTTACATAAACCTCAGAATCATTTCAACTAGGCCTGCTCGCAAAGGAAAGCCTATTTTGGGCTTATTTTAACTAGAATATGAGCACATTTCGATTTAAATGTTTGACATTTACAGAAAAAAAAAAAGCAAAATGTTTCGCTCTAAATGGTCTTGTCTTTGACGTAAGCAAGACCTATTATAACCACGTTAATCTGTCTACTCGATAGTGGGGTCCTCTCATTATACAAGTGAATTGCTTTTATCAAAGGGGTACCTAAGTGAAACAATCTTCCTTGCAATCTTCCCTTGTGGTAACACAGAAAAGCAAAAAAAGACACTAATAAGACATGCGGTAAACTGGGGAGTGCCTGTTTCATGCTTAGTCTTCGGTGTCGCGTAGTGTCTACGTATTACTTTGTGATAGTGCGCTGTGCTGTGCAGTATGGCGCCAAACTGAGGCCGCCCTGCAGACAGGCTGCGAGCCTTTCGAATGCAGAAACGAGCCGTCAGATCATTGGCTCAAATACATCAGAATATCTGTTTGACCCTACTTCAAGACATTATTACAAATTCTTCAATTCAAGGTATTAGAAACTTCTTGCCATCATGTTATTTTAGATAGTAGCGTATGTAAGAAAAAATTTATTAACTACTCGAAGGTTAGGCGAAGTACATAACCTCCACATACAGAGAATAACAACCTGACGGCAAAGCAGCGAACATTCGTTAAATCAACCAAAAAGGTCCACATAATGTACACGGCAGTGTACAATTAGTTGTCTTTTAAAAAGTCGTTTACTGAGCTGACGTTTTAGAGTGTCAGGGAATTCTTACTTGCGCCGGCTCAGCGACCCGAAGTGGAACTTGGCCTCCAACACTAAAAGCCGCCATTTTTTTCCTATTTTGAGCTATTCTTTGCCAAGCAACTGTTTGAAGAGCTTTGAGGTCTTTTTGGGCTTCGTCGCTCCAGCAATATCTTGATCGTCCAACAGGCCTTTTTCCAATAGGAAGTTCGCGGTAGGCTCTTTCCGCCGCAAGATCCATCTCCATTCTCTCTACGTGGCCGAGCCCCCGAAGCCGGGCAGCTTTTATTTCGCCTATTATATTAGGCTCCGCTATTATACCTCCTAGCTCTTCATTTTTAAGGACTCTTCAACTGCCGTCTTCCTTTCTGGTAGGCCCCAGAATGAAAGACACTAAAATGGTATGAAGTGTCGCCGAGCATCTTATAAAGTCGTCGGCATATTCTATCACCTTATGTATGCCATTCAGCTCAACTCCGCCATCTTGATCTAGCACTCTACGCACGACGTGTTCCCATATCAAAATGAATAGCATCGGTGACAGAGCGTACCCTTGCTTCAAGCCAGTGACTTCCCTTTAATTGGTCAGAGAGACCAACTTCTACCCTTACTCTCATTTTACTAGTTTGAGTAGCAACCTTCACCAGGCGAATCAACTTTTCAGGAATTCAAAAAGATCTTATTATCGAGTAAAGCGAATTTCTGTCCACGGTATCATCATATGCCTTGCTGAAGTCTACAAAGAGGAAATGGATGCTTTGTGCATATTCCCATCTTTTCTCCATTAGCTGTTTCAGAAGGATGGATGGATGGATAGAACCTTTTTCGCATGTGTTTCGAGGCGGAATATTAGCCTCACGTTCCATTCGGATGATTGTTTCTCCTCATTCCAGATTTTAATTATAAACTCGTAAAGTTTTGATTGCGCCGTTTCGTCCCCGTATTTCCACAGCTCCCCGGGTATAACATCTATTTCAGCGCCTTTGTTATTTTTAAGTCGTATTATGGCTCTACGAACTTCATTAAGGCACGGCGCTTCTACTGCGACTTCACAGAGCTCCTGTTCGTCCTGTTCAATGATTCCTACAGCAGGACAAATAAGCAGCTCCATGAAGTATTTTCGCTATACGATTTTTAGGCTGTCGGGCTCGAATATAAGGTTGTCTTTTTCGTCTTCCACTAATTAGTTTCTTGACTGGTATCCTTCCCGAAATGTGTTAAGTTCTTGGTAGAACTTCTGGGTATCACCTGCTCTAATTAACGTCTTTATCTCTTACAATATCTTTTCTAGATAGGTTATTTTGGCTAGATCTATAAGGTTCCTTATCCTTCTCCGCGATTCCTGGAGTTGGTCGTTCCATTTTCTATCCCGTTCCACAAGGATTTTCATTCTCCACCTATCTTTGAAAACTGTGTCAAAGTCCTCATTCCATCACTTTTCTTCTTGCCGCGTTTCATTCGTCCTAGTACTTTGTTCTGTTTTTACCATTACCTTTCTGATGTTTTCCTATTCCATGTCGATGTCATATTGTACTTCTACGTCTTGAAACATATTTCCTATTTCTATTTGGAACTTCCTCCGTATCTACGTATCTAAGCATTTAAACCTTCAGTATTCATGATTAATTTTCCATTTTGCCTAGACCGTTTTATTATTTTAATCTTGGCGTTCAGCTTTGCTCCCAGTAAGTAATGGTCACTTTCACAGTGTGCTTCCCGGAAAGTACTTATGTCCTCTATCGTATTTATGTGTCTGGTGTCAATAAGCACGCGATCAATCTGATTAATCGTTGTCCCGTCATTGGACTTCCACGTACCCGTGAATGGTTCTGTGAGTGTTGTACTTTTATCTACCATTGATTTGGAAGCTGCAAAGCTAATTAGCCGTAGGCCATTTTCATTTGTAAATTCATGTTTGCTATGCCTACCGATGGTAGGGCGAAATATCTCTTCGCACTAGATTTTTCTTTGAAATCTCTCGCTACCATTTTCACGTCATAGGAGGGAATTTGACCATAAATGGCTTTCAGTTCTTCGTAAAATTTATCATTCACTTCGTCTTCGGTCGGCGCATAGGCATTCACAATGGAAATATTGAAGAATCTGGTTCTTAGACGTAATACACTCAGTCTGTCAGATATGGCGTCGAATCTGATAAGGTTTCCTAGGGCTTTTTTTGCTCACTATAAAGCCCGTCCCGTTTATGTGTTTTCCATTGCAGTCACCGCTGTAGAAAAGAGTCGCAGCTCCATCTATGTTACACTTCCCATTTCCGGGCCACCTTACTTCTTGTAAAACAGCAACATGATTGTTATATCTGTGCAACTCTTCATTGACGTCATATATCGCACCGACATACGCTCCGTACCTTTCATGATGCAAATCGAAGATCCTTAAATCCGCGTCGAAAAACGTCGTTAAGAGGAGATCGTAACTTTTCTTTTAGTGTCTATCTCCTTACAATAGGTTTTTCCGTGGGCGGGGTGTTAACCAGCCGCACAACCACACACACGGCCACACCCTTCGTTGGTCAGCGAGTCCATCGGACTTAGGCAGTAGCGTAGCTAGGCTGTGCTTACCGACCGTTCCTCTCTACCCGTCACCCGTGGGACTCTCCTCGACGCCGTGAGGGCCAGCGCGAGGCCACCCGGGGGACGAATCAAGGAATTCATAAACAATTTCATTTAATACAAACTTGACGTGTTAAGATTAACTACTAATGAAGTACTATTGACTACTATCTCACCATTTAGCTTCAGATTATTGTTAATTTTGTCGCGTATTTCGGTGGTGACCGCGTTGAACGCCAAGAACGTGCCCCGTCCCCTGACGCTGTTGATGACATTGGGGAACTCTTTCTCCAACTGGTGCAGGCCCTCTTTGAGCACCTTCCCCGATTGATTCACCACTGACAGCAAGTTCTCCTTCTTTATAACATTTAACACTTTCTCTAGCAGAATCAGTTTACCAGGATCACCCATCCAGGTGTTGAACACTCTGTAGGCGTGTGGTGGCCTGGAAAATTATCGATTACCTATGGTACCTGTTCAAATGTATGTATTTTCTTGGGAAAATAGTCTAAAGAGTGGGGGATGTTTACTAGCTTCATTAATTTAAAAATAAAGTTCAAAGGCGCCTTTTTCATCCTTCTGGTATTACCTACGTCTGACGGATCTGGTCAATGTGTGACCTTCATTTGCCTATTTGTCCCTTTATCCGTACATTTTTTGTAATATATTAGTAACATGACTGCCTCGTTGGTTGCGACTGCTTAGCAAAAGAGTCTGGGTCCGACCTGAGGGTCCTGGGTTCGACCCGCGGGAGAAGTATTATTGGATTTTTAGGCTCACTGTCTATCACAAGGGCCATATAACCTAACTGGTAAAAAGGGAGAGTTCGACACTCTTCTTCCTACCCCTGCTGAAAAATACACACGTGATATGTTTTCGTTAGATAATATGTTTGAATATCACGTTACCTAAATTCAGGGTTGTAATAAAATCCACCAGTCAACATTTTCTTGCTGAAGGTGACCACGTCGGGCGGCGACGGCAGATCAAAGTGCTCGTGACACCACATCTTGCCGGTGGGGCCGCAGCCGGTCTGAACTTCGTCAATTATCAAGGCCACTCCGTTCTAGGTATAGACAAAACTTATTTCAAAAAAAGAAAAGTAATGATTATCGTTTTCATACAATAACCTACACAAAACACAATCTTGTACACTATACAACCGCAATAATATAATAAAATAAATTACAAATATAGTATAAAATGAAAAGATGCCTCTATTCCATCGCTAGCGTTGAATGCCAAATGTGACTAATATCTACAAATGCCACCAACGATAAGTTTACTTGATTTAGTGACTAGTAAGAAATTCTTTGAGTTTTCGTATTATTCGTGTTATCCAAGACATGTCAATGGTTTTTCGCGTTTGTTATGATTGATTAATCTTGTGCGAAATCCTACGAAACGGCTTAAACATATCCGACAGTTAAGTCTAGTCAGTAACTCGAAATTTACAGGATAGACAGAGAACACCAAGTGCCAAACAACTTTAATCTTTTGTAATAAAAATGCGTTTCTACATTAACAGAGGAAATAATTGTATTTGGAAAAAAATATTATTGATTTTTTATGGCTACCTTTTTGCAAATCTTTTGAAGGCATTGAAAAAACTCAGGGGACGCCTCGTGGTCGCCGCCTTCCGATTGAATTGGCTCAACGACAACTCCGGCTACGGGATTCCCCTTCTTCTTGTACGCCTCTATCGCGTCAGCAACTTGCTCCAGACATCTTAAAAAATAAATACACATTTCCATATACTTCTTCGAATATATTACAATAAATCGAAGACAGGAATTGAAGCTGTTATGTTATTAATTTGTAAATTAACCGAATCATATACATGTCATGTCTTAAATTATATATAGGTATACATAGCTTTATTACAGGAA
This sequence comes from Croniades pieria auraria, assembly GCA_018248815.1. Lineage (NCBI taxonomy): Eukaryota > Metazoa > Arthropoda > Insecta > Lepidoptera > Hesperiidae > Croniades > Croniades pieria. The sequence continues at coordinate 6,503 of DWJK01003259.1, forward strand.
ACTATACAGCTGGGATCACACTTAAAGACCGTTACAAACGGAGCTACAATAGATATTTATAAATAATTAATAATAATTTTCGACCCTTTTATCATTCCACTGTTGGAATATGGGTCTCCTCTCTCGATTTAACTATAAGGCTATCATATTCTATGACAGCACAGTGCCAGAGACAATAGCTAAGTTAGATGTCTTTGCGGTTGTTATCTGTCCAATAATATATCTTGCTATACCAAGATATGTCTTGCTACTGTTCACATAATATGTTGAAGACAACAACAAAAATATATATTAGCTGTGTATATCAGTCGAGCGATGCTATAGAGAATATATACTAATGTAATACAATACTTTTACATTACATTACACATGCCTTGCGATAATACTTAAATATTGTGGCTCCGATTGTGACGACCTTAGGATACAAAGTTTAATTGACGCAAGTCCTCAAAGCGCTGGACAATGGTTTGTTAAGTCATTAATAGAAAACCCGATGTTCCACACCATTCACGTTATACAAGCAATAACGAGCATATACTCGTATACTATGAAATACAACAATATTTTCTCAGTTGGCATTAGCTGTAAACTAAAACTAGGTTCAGACATGTATATTATCAAAACTTGAACTGAATTCAACATCAAAATGTTAAATATGCAAGTACCTGCTGAGTGAGTCACAACAATTCGATTGTATATTCATATTTTACATCAGCAATTTCTTATACAAAATTATATTACAACCAAAATGTTGTATTGTGTCTTAATAAGAAACAGATGATAAGATAAAAATAATCATTTATAGGCCTTAAAAAGACTTTGATTTTGATAAACTATGTGAATTGTAAATTATACAAAAATGTATATTAGGTATGTGGTTATACCTATTTGAAACAGCATTACTTATATTTTATTATAAATTAGTTTAAAATGTTTAACCTCCAAGGTACAGGAAAAATGAAGAATTTTCACTAATATACAATATTTCTGTACATGACATTTTCTGCTATCAATAATAAGTAGGTTCAAGGAGAAAATCAACAAACTACGAATGGACAGGATATTTTTTAATACGGTGCATTTCCGTGGCAGCGTATTAGCGACGTTCCAAAATAATTTCTGCGAGGTAATTCACATCATACTGCCAAAGCATAATCAAAATAAAACCACACGTTCACTGAGCGAAAGAGAGTTAACTTTGACAATAGGAACCAAAAAAAAATTTTTATAACTTTGAAAATAAATTACTGAACCTATTGTATGTTACCATTTGATTGCGACATACGAGAATTAGCTGTTTTGTAGATCGGGTACGAAGGATCGTAGGTCTAACATCGTACGACGACGTACAACGTATCGTACCATTGACAGATTAGTGTCAAGTCCAAGTAGCATAGGTTCATTAGTGTAACATTATTAGGTCAAGATTCAAGATGTACTCAAACGGATAGGTTTCCTTTGATTTTATGACGTACTACTAATTTTGGTATGCCAATCCAATTTAAAGTTCAAACACTACTTGAACAGCTAGCACGATTCCAATTTTAGATGTACACTTTATTTTTTGGTAAACGTTCTATTTTTGTAAGTTCAGTATTATATATTTTATAACAGCGTATCCGATATATTTCGTTTTGTTTTATCCTAACGAAGTTCACCTAAAGGGTTGTTTAGGCGTAAGTCTGCAACTACTAAGTAAGACTGCAGATGATCTAGTGAACTAAGAAACAAAAAAAATTTCGTCTTTTAACGGTTTCAGCTAGATAATCTACAGATTGATTAGTTAATATGCTCAATTACTGATTTACGCTCATTGCTGGTAACATACACATTTCAATTAAAATTATACTGTCGCTCAGTAAATGCAAAAATATAAAATAAATATTTTTTCAATATGCATACGTAAGAAAGAAGCTCAATATGTAAGCGCTTCGGAAAAGGCCTCGTAAACGGAAAAGAGACAGATTTTCTTCCACCGATGTCTCGCCTTCTTGTTAATCTGGTTTGAAATTTTGCAATTCCGCGGTTTTCTGTTTGATGAAGGATAAAATAATGAATAATAGTTATAAGAAGAACAATAAGATTAATAAGAAATTAATTAAATTAATCGAAATACTTCGCATCTTCCTTCTGGTTCTCTCTTTGGTGTTGGTCTAATGGATATTTGTATCTGGGGAATGGCGTAACGGGCCAAGGGAACGAAGGGCAGTCCAGTTTGTGTATTGGCTTTGATCTAGTCGTTGACAGAGCTCCAAATGTACGACCGTGAAAAGCGCCCTGCAATCAAAATATGTGTATTACATCAAATGACATATATTGAGATAAACGAAATATAAACAGCCAATTAAAATTTGCAGCGATGATCAAAAGAAGATTGAATCAACAAGAGCACAGTTCAGTCCATTTATCGCATGGATAAATAGCATGATAACCCTGCAATATATTTTGAATAGATAAAAATTACATCTCTTTTCTTCGTATCGTGAAATTACTCGCAGTTAACAAATAACCTACCACAATTCTGTTTAGTTGTAAAGTAAACATTGAGTATCATTTGAGACGCAGTTGTCACCATAAAACTCGATGTAATTTTGTACAAGATTAAAAAGTTTCATCAGTAATTGAAATGGTTTTTTTTAATGTACTTGAAAATATGGTTTTAATCAAATATTAGAATTTAAACTTTCCTATCAAACAGTAGATATTGAAGTTCAAAAACATATGTATGTTCAATAAAACGGCGTATTTAAAACACACCGTTTACATTAATGTAAAAAACGTGGAACAGACGCTGATTTATTATAGATACCTATGTACGTAACTACCGTTTATTTTTCGAAAACAAATCATACGCGAACAATACTATTTTGCTAAACCTTGATATAATATAACCGGTGTAATATTATATACAACAACTAATTGATTATATGAATTGAAATAATCAAAGAAATAATTTTATAAAAAAAATCGTTAGTAAGTTATAACTAAGTCCCAGCATAACAGATTAAAACAAACAATCAAAATAATAATTACCTCAAAAGACAAAATGGCGAGGTTTGGAGAACCCGGTGGTTGATTTACCATGCATGAGCTCATCTCTTCTAGTGTGAAATCCAAATTTCCACATCGTTCCTTTGTCTGGTACCATATAAAAACAGACTTATATGCATTTTCATTGGAGCAGGACCCACACATCATTGTGGAAACATTGCTAACGCCTGCTGGTGCTACTGACATCAACACATCATTCAACTTATTGGGCCAGTCCTTTGAAGGAAACACACCAAGCGCTGGCCGATTCACAAGCGCTTTCTAAAAAAATACATAATAAAATCTTACATGTTATTCATTACTCATGTGAACATTCCAATGGCTTATATTTGTATTGCTGTGTCACTTACAAGATTCTGATCGTCTTGAAATGCATTCAATAGTTCTGGGTGATTGTATCCAATAGGCACAGAAGATATTTGTGTAAAAGAGTCCAAAAACTCATTCCCATCAGCATCAACAAAATAGTTGCCAATACTTTTATCGTAGTCCCCAAAAAGTTGAACAGATCCAGCTTGCTGAAATATAAATGGCAACAATAGTATGAGGTCATGTTAAACAATTATAATTAGACATTTGTATATATAATATATGTATTATAAGCTTTGAGATAGTATCACTCTTTTAAATTATATATAGTAACCATGGTCTTATGGTATTTATCAATGCAGCAGAATAGGTATGATGTTGATAAATAACAGTGCAACAGTAAAACAGATAAGGATGATAAAACTTGAATTTGTTATGTTTGAATGTATACTGACTTTGCAGATAAGATATTAATAAAACAATAAAAGCTTTCTGCATAACATTGTTTCACAGTTACAGACAAGAGGTATCTCTACAATCTTATTGGTATGGTTTTCCACTAATAATGTTACCTTTTTTATATTTGAAATAATTATAAGCTAAAGCAGTATTGAATTTAAACTAACCAGATATATATAGAGGAACAATTAAAAATGAGAAGAAAAAGTTAGGCATCAGATATTCCCACAAGGAAAGTCACACAGGAATGTAGTAAGATGGGGTAACAGGATTAAAATTTATACGACTGGAAAAATATTTTATAAAACTGATAACACAAACATGTGAGAGAAACTCTGCAACAGAGTTTTTTTAACCAAATGTAGGTTTCAAACAGGTTACTGCAGCTAATATTTGACAACTACCATAAGAATATTGTATTTTATTGTTTACAATAAGATAAGTGCAATAATCCTTACAAAATTAAATCTGACAAAATATTATCTTATCTATGTTTATCCCATATGGCATATCAAAAATAATTGAAATTCTTTGGATTGCTTCCTTTGATTCCTCATAATTTCTACAGAATATGTTTGTCAAGCTGTTCAAACTTACCTGCAAACAATTCAATTCTTTAAGCAACTGTTTTGTCTTGGGCCCAGGAACTGAAGTCTTGATTGATGGCTTTGTTGGTTCAAATTTTGTTGATAAATGACTGCATTGCATAGCTAAAATTGAAGGTCTATGTTATGTTACATAATAAAAAATATAATTAATTTATCATAAATTAAGACCTTTTAAATTACGTTTCTCTCAGGTAGTTAATAAATAATCATACATAAAAATAAATTAAAAAATCTTGTTCCATAAGACAATACCAACAATTGATATGAAAAATTTAATATGTTTTTATACTAAATAAAATTATAAGATATCGTAAAATAATATTTACATATATATAAATTATTATTTTTTAACTACTTACATGTAACACAGGGAAATCCCTGGTTTTTAATAAAAAACTTAATTCCATTATGAGCACGCAGCATTCTGACTATAAATCAGAAGGTGCTTGTTGCTGAAATTATATTGCTTAATGAAAAATTAAGAAAACGTAACTAATCAATTGAAATTGAACATAAAACTTTAATAATTATATATTTAATATTATACATTGCAGGTGGAACTTGAAATACTCATATTATATATAGGAATCGTAATTGTAGATTATAAAAATTAAAAGACCAAAAAAATTTCTTTCTATACACAGACATAAATAATATAACGTACGTGTATTCTCTTCTGCGGCACCCAAGTCTTTCAATTTAAATTATCACTGATTGATTCTGATTGTCAGTACGACATAATCTGACAATTGGCTATTGCCGGTTGAGCCGAAGTAGGCGACCTCTTCTGACATAAAGGCAAGTTTACACTTAGTCCATTCGAAATAAATCAAATATAAAGTCTCTCTCTCCTCCTGAGCATTATTACTCCCATCTGGTTGTGGGGTTTGCTTTCCGTATCTTTTCTCGCCACCTCCCACGATTGGACACGTCGTTCGCGGAAACTTTGCAGGCCGTCAAGTCCTTCGCTATGGTATCTGCCAATCTCGTCTTCGGTCTTCTTTTTCTTTTGGACTCAGCAATATTCAAATCCATAGCGACATTCCTAATATATTCCGGAAATCTCCTCTTTACGTGTCCGTACCATTTCAACTGACTCTCTTGTCACTTCCCGCCACATTAGCCAGGCAGCTGCGATTCGGTGTCGTATATTTATCTCCAACTTTCCTAAGATGTGCGACATGGTACCTAAACATCTGGACTCGTCACATCTAGTGACTCGTTGTCCATCGATGATGAGAGGATTTTCAGGCTGGTTAGGTTCGTTGCACACCATGTAATGGGTTTTCGCAACACTTAGCACCAGGCCACCTGCTGGGTAAGCTGGGTCCCTTTTTCTCCAAGGCACTTCCAAGCTTCGATGAGGATTCCGTCCGGACCCGGGGACTTCTTGTTCGACATTTTTCTTAGCGCAGATTTAACTTCCTGAAGTAATATCGGTGGGATGAGCCCGAGATTTCTCTCGACCATTCGAAGATCAACTGTTCTTGTTGTTATATTGAGAAATTGGTTATAGAAACTATACCACGCCGCCAAGATGTCCTTGTCCTTGTACAAAAGCGTCCCGTCAGCCCTTTTAAGAATCCTCGTCTTTATCGGGTCTTGCGATGCCTTGCTTCGAGTTTTGCGATCTTATATATTTCCTTCTGTCTTTCCCTACTTTCCAGAGCAGCGTATAGTGATCCCATTACGTCTCTTCTAGCTATAGAAACAGTTTCCCAATGCAATATGAAGTATATTAATTTTTCGTTTTCGAAAAACATTTGTGTGACTAAATTATAGTATATTATTTACAATAATTTTCCATTATATTTCCCTTAGTGGTGAAAATTTGTTTATGTTATTGTCTATGTTAAAGTTCGCTTCTGTAAGGTGATGTTGATGAAATATCCGAATGAATAAGGCAAATCATGAACAAACCTATTTGTAAGTTTACAATGTAGCTTATAAATATTATACAACCCTATATTTTTTTTAGATTTTAAACCTCTAAAACTCGATACAAACTAGATAAGATTGCTTTTAAACATGTAAAGTTTTTTGCTATATCCACAATCTTCCTTACTCTTACAAAATATTTACACTATGTACCGACCGCGGCTCGGCAAACATAGCGTAGGACGCCCTCCGGCCCGGTGGGAGGACATCTGCGAAAGGCTGCAGGCAGATGCTGGATGCGACAAGCCGAGGACAGGGCACGATGGTGCTCATTGGGGGAGGCCTATGTCCAGCAGTAGACAGAGATAGGCTGATGACGATGACGACGATGACGATGTACATATATATTTACAAGGAATCCGAATGACTATATAATGCTAATGTACAATACAATACAATACAAACACTTTATTGTATACCAAATGAAATGCAAAGTACAGGATATCGGATTTCCGTAAAAACAAAAGGCGGTCTTATCGCTAAAAGAGCGATCTCTTCCAGA
>DWJK01003260.1:0-13368 GCA_018248815.1 Croniades pieria auraria
CTGAAAGAACCATTCTTGGTTATTGAACATGGTGCTGTTAAGGGGCTTAACTACCTCTCAAGAATGGTATCTTGATACACTTATGCCGATGTTTTGATATTTTTTCACAAAAATATGGCTCAGTTACTCCTCCATAGCTAAAACACCCCATGCAGTTACAGCGCTTCGGTTCTTGTATCACCCCACTCCATTTTAATATCACAAAATATTATACAATATATTGGCGCGAAAATAAGAAAACACAATGAACCATCATATAAAAATGACAGATTTCAAATTCAAAAGTAATATTTTGCTTATTTTTAATTATAACATTATTTATGGCCAGACTAAGTAATTCCTCCGATGGGTCCGGCCCGAATACCAATGGAATGCCCGTGCTTATGCTTATGAATATTGATCTCAAGATCGACTTTATGAAAATGCTTGTTACTGAAGTTATTTTGTTGATTATAAATTTTTTTTATAAAAATTAGAACCTCCATTAGCATGAATGATTATGTATGCTTAAATCCCTAAATCGAATCGACGTTTCGTTACTTGCCAATAACGAATCCTCGATGCATCGATAACAAAAAAAATTGTACGAAGGACTTGTAGTACTGCGACCTACATTTTTAAAACCGAACGTGTCTAACGTCAACGTGATCGTACTAATGGCACAATGACGCGTCTCTAGAGCGGCGGCACCGATGCGGGTGCGTTGCGCGGCTTGCAACTGCAGCAGCTAGCGCTGCGACGCGCCTCGCCACGCCCGCCCGCGCCGCACGCACCGCCCGCGCCCCACGTGCCGCACGTGGTGCTGGCGCACCTGGCGCCGCCGCCCGCCGCGCTGCAACCGCATCAGCCGCACCCGCCGCACCATCCGCCCGATCATCAATAAATTTCGTTTCTAATTATTTAAGTCTGTTATTTAATGTACCCTTCACTCGCTTCGAGTGACTCGGCTTCCTATCATCTTTCCGGTTTAATCTAAATATAATTATTATTTTCGAAATTACTAAGTATATTTGTGCAAATAACAAAAAAATGATTAGTAAGCAGCGTGATAATATAATCCTTGAACAGGATAGAAGTGCCGACTGCCGGGTCCAGTTTTAAATCTATTTGTAAGCTGTCTAGGGATCCACACAAACACAAAACATTTCATAAAATCGGGCCGTTAAGGAGTTCAGTACCATACATGCGAACATAAGACTTAATGAGATTTGTACCCGGTGTTTTGCAGTTGGCTAACCCCCTATCAAAATATAAATGTATTGGATTTATTCTAAAAAGAAAAAATTAATTTGCTTGAATAAGCAGACTAGAATTCCAGGGAAAAGTAAACAATAAAATACCTAAATTGTTACATAAGATTAAATACTATTTCCTTGCAAATTTACTGTTTCTGGCAAAAAAAATAATTACGTGATATTTGTTGAGATCCCCCTCTCCTCAAAGTATAATTAGATGAGATTCGACATGACCCCCTCCCCCATTGAACGCCTCACGTAATTAATGAACGCTCCCTTTTATTAAAATACCTAGACGTAGGAGGAAACGACCACTGAAGCGCGACTTTTTAACCCATTTATGGTTTCCCTGTTGGATGGGGTGTGTCTTTCTCCTGATAAAATGAGCGTATTAAGGCTATAAGACTGCCACGCTTAAGGAAACATCGTGAGAGAATCTGCAAACCTTAGAGTTTTCAAAATGTTCTCTAAAGTGCATGTTTATTTTGTGAAACATAGATTTTTAGGAAAGAGGTGCACGCGAGGATTGGAACAAAAGACCATCGATTAGACAAGAAGAATTTTAAACTAATAGGTTATTACTATCATTTGTATGTGTTAAGAACACATTTTCTTTTCCATTTGTATTTTGGGGTTTCAATTTTTCCGAGATACGTTCTTCACCGCTTTCCGTTACCGTTCCGCTACTTTTATATAGGTGACCCCTCTTACAGTTATATCGCGAACTGTTGTCAGGTATCTGTATATATTTATGGAACAGTCAAAACTTAATGAATAGTCAAAGAAAGAACAGTATAAATAAAATATCCAGATTTATTTTCATAGCACACGTAATATATATTATTATGTTACTATATAAGTTATATAAATGCACCAATTAAAAGATACCACTCAGTTTGAATTTATGTGTAAAACTGATTGTGAGTGGTAAACAAACAATCAAAAATTATTCAGCATTGGGCATTGGCTGGATGTCACACTTGTACATAAATGTACATAAAAGATGTGCACCGAACGAGAAAGGGTTTCCCTGGTGTGCTAACTTTAGCGTTCAAAATGTTCTAGTAGTACATACTACAGGAACATTCAACTTTTCCCTCTAATAATTTAATAGCACTATAGGTTAGACTGGTGCGGCGTGCACGCTGGAGCAACGACATGGTGGGCAGTGTAGGTATTGCACGCGCTCCACATGCACGAGACGGATGGCGGCGCCGAGACGCACCAGCGGATCGAGCGCGTCCGCGGCCGCGCCGGCGAGCGGTCGCAACGCCTCGCGCGCGCCCCTCGCAGCGCCGCCCACCGCCGCCAGTGTGGCTGTCAGAGTGTTGTGCACAGCCGCCAGCGCCGGCTTACCCACCGCTTCTGCCGCCACTCCCACGCCACCCACGACCATTTTGCGTAGCACTTCCAACAGACATCTGTGTAGTCGTAATCTGTCTTTGTGACGTTATGCAAAAATAAGGCTTCATTTTTATAGTTGTTTCATTGGGTCTAAAAAAATCGCATTTTGCCCACTCCGTCGAGTACCGGAGTCAAATATTCGAAATCAAATCGAATTAAGTTTTCCTAACTTGAAATTTCTTGTAGTAGCTCGGAATATGAATTTGTGTATGGCAACAGGTTCACCACCTATTCCTATGGGACATATGTATAACATAACTGGTGAAACATTTACTGTATTCCAGGGACTACCTTTTCGGAGATTACAGCGGTTTACAACGTAAAATTAGATTTAAAACGTGTTGCAACATTACAGTTTAATTAAACTGAACTTGTAGATTGTACACATCTTTTAAATTTGTATTGAATGGGGCCGATAGGACACGAATTATCGAACCTTTCTACGTGTAGCAACAACTCGATGGGCAGATCGAGCAGTAGACGCGGGAAGGCGAGCGCCGCGCGCAGCAGCCGGCCCGCGCGCCGCAGCACGCGCGCCGCTGCGCGCTCCACGCGCCCTGCGCGCCGCCCCCGCACAGCCAACGCCGAGCCCACGTGCTCCAATCTCAACAGCTCTACCACGTCAGCCTCTGTCGTGCGTTTTCATACATTACACTGAATCGATTTAATAATAACATCAATTTTATCTTATTACAGCGTCTGATCTACCTACCGTCGTCTGATGAGCTGCATTCTATTTTGTTATTGGAATTATACATGGATTTCTCATCGTTTTTCTGAAATAATGAATGAGATAAAATTCATCACTCATAAAATTGGAAAATAAGAAGCACAAAAAATGCATAGTTGTATAATAGTAGTAATTAAGTTATTTAAACAATTAACCTCTTTGTCCTTGCCATTGTGGTGCGGAGACTCGACGACATTCGAGCCAGTCTGTAGACCTAGTGCTACTCCTCCGTAACTGCTTGCTCGCGTATAAAAGTAATGCATATGTTAGTATATTTAAATGAAATCATCTAATACAGTAGTCATATTTATAATAACTTAAACTTAAACTAACGCTGTAAGATTCTGATGTAAAGCTGCGAAGGCGGGACAAGCCAGAAGGACGGTAGGCGGGAGAGCACCGCCGTCATCACCTGTTGGACCCTAAGTGTTCCAACTGTCAGTTATTCTGATTCAAGGTATACAGTTAATTAAAACTATGGCATTAATATTTATATAAGTATGAACCGAGTGATGCATCCGAGCACTCGCAACTGGACTGGAGGCGGCCGGGAGTCGCGCGCGTCGTTGTTTCTGTACAATCACCTGAATTTATTGTATAAATCAATGATCACATCATTAGTCTATCCAAGTACACTGCTGGACATAGCAAGAGAGAAGAAAGAAAGAAAACTTTTTATTTACAACGTGTACACGTTACACAAGCGCTAAAAATAGTAGGCTAAATAATATGCGATAGGCAGCCCTTAAGGGGCTCTTGCTCATAATCCACACACTGAACACGCTGGTTGGATCACCAACCAGCGTGTTCAGTGTGTGGATTATGTACGAAAAACCATGCTCTGGGATATCAATCCCAGAGCATGGTTTTTCGCATTTAGTAGGACACTTAGCTATGCCTAGGCAGGTCGCGATGTACCAAAAATCAGTAAATGCAGCTGTAATTAGGTGATGAAAATGATGTCATTAGAGGTCATAAAATAATAAATGTGCAACCTGTACGTAGGACGCCGTCGTATCGCTGGGCGCGCGCGCGGCACTGCTATCACTAGCTGCGCGACTCGCCTCCGATGCCTCGACATCTGTAGAATATGCAGTTGTAAATTTCGTATTGCTATAAAGATAATCAATATATTTGAAAACTATACAGGATACCGAGACGAGCGTTGCTGATTTCGAAATCTTTCGCTTCTACACCTCTGTTAGTAAAGTTATTCATTTCCTTTTTTATCGATACATCAAATATTGTCTTCTATGCCATAACCGAATTGTTTTTTGACGTTAAATCCATAGATAAAATATTATGTAAACGGTTTGGTAATTATAATTTAAGTTCAGAATGGCAATGTAATTAAGGGTTATATTTTTATTAATTATTTTTTCAGTTGCTCACGTTGTACATATCAATTGTTCTGTAAACCAAATGTTAACGTCTTTGGACACTGCCTTGAGCACAAGCATGGGATGGAGTTAGCGTTCCGATTCTGCTGTTACAAGGCTGTTCATGTTTTGTTCTGTAGTGCGTGTAATACACCTTACAATATAAGTTAGGGTAAATTGTGTATTGAGCAGTTATAATAAAGACGTCAAACCATCGACACGCCTTTCAGTACTACATCGAGCCTGCTAACACATTACATAATCTTTAACAATGAAATGGTATTTCCCGAAGTACTCCTTGTATTTTATGAGTTGAAGCAAATCAATGAAGCTTTAAGGCGAGCTAAAGAAGTTCATATTTTGCAACAAACGATTTTTGTACAACCATGTAGAAATATATGTATGAATAAAAATTACATCTGTGTATAGATTCATCAAAGAAAGGACTTGACATATGGGGGAGTATTTAGCGAAACATTTTAATGAACATGTTTTAAAGATTTAACACTACTAACAGATAATAAAAAAACAGACGAAGAACTATTTATTTTTATAAATTAAGATTTGATGGCCATTTTTTACATTATGAACCACACTATGCAATATTTCATTGTAATTGTAATAAGATGGAATTCCATGTTCTATGTACATTTTAAATATTGTTACTTGTTACATAAATGAACTCATCTTGTATAGTGAGTAATCCCTTCTGTTATTGGACAGTGCAAACTATGTACAACCCGCAGAAATCAACTCGTCACTTGCGAGGTATGTGCACTTCCCTTCCGGTCATTTGATGCCGCCTACCGATAACTGAAGTACGGGAACTAGTTTGGCTATTGTTATATCGCGTGTAAGATGTTTTCGTACTCCAATAAAACTAAACATTTGTTAATATTAAACAAATACTTTTACGCCGTTAACACCTAGCTATAAGGTCATCAAGGCGGGGTGGCTGGTCAACTTCTGCGAGTTATACAATTGAATGTAATGTATCATGCAGTATGGTGTGCATCTATTGTGTTGTTGTTCAGCGAATTCGTACTCAACACGTACTGGGTAGCGTTACATTATCACTTTTATCAAGCGAAAACATACGGCATTCAATATTGACGGTTAACAAGGTTACAGTTAAAAATGTTTCCCGTTGGGTTAGTAGATACGTTTACCGTCACCGAACGATGTGTCAATATGAATCTGATTATAAATAATGCAGTTAACCATACCCAAAGTGCTGTAATTGTTGCATTGCAAGCTTAAATCATATCCTTGAATAGATGCGGCCAAAGTCTTGCTAGCGACGAGGTTCAGTCAGAAAAATAATGATATGGAATGTTAGTGAGAAACGGAACTAAAAACTAGGGAATGAAGATGACAAGGCGTAAATAGAATAATGTTAAATGTAAGGTAAGAGATGCAATTAGGTACAATATGAACATTTTGCATACGTGTCTAGCCCGAGTTAGATAGCTCGTTCTCCGATACACTTCAAACGCTGGTGACAAAAAAAATCTTTTATAGGTACTTGGCAGTCTGGTACATGACATTAAAATAAAATGCACTCTATCCTCTCCAAGTAGAGCTTAGTATCGATTGGAAACAAAGTAACGTAAAAAAAGAAACACAAATATAAAATTCAATGAAAATATCATAATATTCATCTTAAATAGACATTTAAGGTTAAATAAAAAATAGTTATGATTCGAATGAAATAAAATATGCGGAAAGGTTAGAACACAATAAGTGTTGGAGTATTTTACAGGTTTTAAACAGAAATCCTCACCATTTGGCCCGTTTCGACCAGTCCTTAGGGGTCCAGTGCAGACATTTTGAGTCAATTCGTAATAATTTCTTCTCCATCGCTTTCTCGTGCTGTTGTATCGTTTCCTGAAATGTGAAAGTACATAATTTATGACATCATATAGTAATAAAACTGAAACCTGTATTAACAATGAAGAGTTAAATACCTGGTTGACGGATATGATGTACTGTCCCTTGTAGTAATTGATGAGGTTCAAATTTTGCAATGTGCTTATAACATCCTCCTTCTTAATACTGGTCAGTTCACATATTTCACTGAAAATGAAAAAGAAGAATAACTATTTGTTTACATTTGAACATGTATAATATGGCTTTAACGTGTTTTCTATTGGAAGTTAGCTACAAATTAGTTCAACGAGGTAGATTTTTTTTTATAATATAATGGTCTATTTTCAGACCCTTTCAGCAATTTGAGATCGTTAGTTTAGGGGCTATTTGCGTAGCCAGAGCAATTATTGCGTGAGGTTTTACTAATTAGGATATTATACATTAACAGAATGTTGAAAACCTCTGTAACCCCAATTAAATACTTGTTATTTTAAAAATGTCGCACCGCACTTCATCCCCCTCCGCTTACTACTATTTATTCACTTACTTTATTGTTATAATAGGTTTTTCGTTGTCTCCTACGGGCTTAGCATGCATTAATATGTCCAATATCGTCTGCGCCCAGTAACTCCTATATGATAACAGTCCGAGATCTGACAGAGGTTTTTCTGGAGAGCCGGTTTTGCCCTCAAATTTTGATAATTCATAACCTGTAGCAAAAGGAAACATTAAAATATTTGCAAACGATATTCCAAGACTTGTCTCAGATTTTTCCAGGCACGTTTTTATTAAGTACTTTTAACTAGCCAATGCCACCTTACCGTGCTATACATATGCATCTAAAGTTATATTTTACACTAGTTATACCTTACAAATATTCACATCGCGTTTATATTTAAACACACACACGCACACATGTATACAGAAAATTTTAGTAGCAGGACGTAATCCAACATATTTTGCGGTGTTACTGATATAAACTGTTAATGTTCAATAGATAAATGATAAATACTAAAGACACGTTCACGGTACTCACTAAATTCTATAAGTAGTTTCCCATAGCCCTTCCGCTGGTACGGAGGCAGAGTCAGTATACACGCTACGTTGTAGTCTTCTGTACTCTCTTTTTCCTTTGAGAAGTATCCTACTATGTGAAACCCTGGAACACAATACACCATTTCTATTTATTCGGATATCAATGTAATATCAATTCTAGTTAAGCGGAATATTGCAAACTAAATAGGCTCGATAGCAGCGAGGCCAACGGGGCAAATAGTATTTGTAAAAAAAGTAATTTCTTTTGTTTGAAATCAACATCGTTATTTTAAACTAAAATAACGAATGATCACATCTGAAGACGCGAGTACGCTACTCATTTTAAGCGCATTGAATTATTAAATAATAGTCAATCGATAACTTGGCGGAACGATATAATAACAATAAATAAGAAATGCAACGGGCGAATCTGACGCCCGAATTTGTTGCTTTTGTAACACACTAAAATTTCTCCCTCGCAAAAAGAGGTTTCTCATTGAAAATATCTCGTAGATCACCTCTGGAGTCGAACTCGGTCATGACGTAGAAGAGGAAGGGGTCGGTGTCGTAGTAAAGCGTCTTGTGATCGAGGAAGAGCTTGGCGAGCAGGCACAGGTTCTGCGCGTAGCACTTGTTCTTGCGGCCGTCGATCTCGAAGAACGAGATGCTGCCCTTGCGGTAGATCTCGTTGCCCGGCGGGTGCTTCAGCTTGCACTTGATCTGACACACAAAAATTATAGCGCGTTTACATATTAGGGATATACTAGATTATTGGCTGCGTCGTTGGTTTAGGGGTCGCAAGCGTGACTGCTGATCCAGAGATCCTGGGTTTGATTCTCGGGTTAAAGAAAGTTGAATTTTTCTAACTTGAAATTCTCAGTAGTACCTCGGAGTCTGGATTTGTGCCAGGTATATATATGGCAACAGACTCACCCTCTATTTCATGGTGGAACCTAATCATAAGCAATGAAACGTGGGAGTGTAGTATACTCTTCTGCCTAAGCCTTTCACAAAGATACAGGTATGATTGTTACTTTACGATTATGATTATGCATCTGGATTCAAAAGGGTGAAGACCTGGTTGAGGGGCGCCGATTATGAGAACCTTATTTCCAGCAGTGAACTTAAAGGCTGATAAATTAATGGAGAGAAATACATAATCAAACAATGTAAAAATCCATTTCTAGCTCTCGTCAATCAGATTAAAAGACAGTCACTCAACATCAGGTCCATATTGTTTCCTGTTGGTTAAACAAATTAAAATTGATGATAAATGTATGAGAAAAATGTAAAATTAATTTCCATACTCACTAGATGTCTCTCGAGGCACTTTTTACTTTTTCTGTATTTTAAACAAAATTCACAAATATATATGCAGGGTAGATTTACCATTTCCTGAAAATGTAATAAAGTACATTAATGGAAAGATATAGGTGTAACTATAAGAAACTTTATAACTTAGAAAGCAGAGTTTGGAAATTTAATCGATAATATCGATAACTATATGGTGAAGGAAAAGTAATGGCCGAATGTAAATTGAGTACCATTGCTACGAAGAAAAAAAAATTCGCTTCTGTGTTCGTAGAACGTTTATTTGAAAGCGTAAAATTTGTGACAAAGTTAAAAAAAATTATCGGTCATATGCTCAACGCCAGAACCGGCCTTGGTCATGTGACCGATTGCGATTTTTAGATTAGACATATGTATATACATTTGACACTTCCAAATAAGTCCTATAACAACAGAACCCAATTTTTTTCGTTTGTAACTAAATGGTAGCCCATTCACGTAGGTCGTTGCTTTTACACCACGGTATGTATTTAATTAATTATAATACTGACAATGATAATTGTAATGCTCTTCGCCTACCCCGAAAGTGACCGACAGTAACGTTATAATAATAACATGTCTTTCATGCTGACTCTAAAACTCCGTAACTCTGAGTAGAAGAGACGCTTCTATTCGAGTGGAAACAATTTGAGATGCTGCAAGGCATATTACGAAATGGAAAGTAGCAATACAAGCAGAGCGATTTGTATTTGTATTTGTAGCTTCATCCAAGACAAGGTACCTAACATGTAGTGAATTTGTGCATAGTATTATGTACTTTAATAACCTGTGGATAAGGTGCAAAGTACCACGGTCGTATTCTGTGTTTGCCCAGCTCTATCATCTCAATGTTCTTCATCCGTGTGACCAGGTCGTCGTGGCCGTGCGCCACCAGGCTGCCCGACTGTCGCGGGCGGGCGACCGGCGTGGCGGTCCCACTGACCACCGCATCGCCTCCGTCGAGGGAGTCTTGCGATGGCAGAGGATCAGACTGGGAAATTAAAAAGCATAGTCAATATTAAGTGCCGTTTATCGGTTAAATTACACATTAACTGATGCCTGAAGTGCCCATACATTTCATATGGCGGAAAATTATAACCCGCAGAAGTCAACTAGGCACCTCGATATGATGACGTAATAGCGAGATACTGACAACATAAAAAGCTTTTATTTAAAATTATCATATTTTATTAAAATACGTAAATGTCTCACATGCGCGTTTGACGGTAAGTAAGCGTCTGGATGGTGTATGAAAGAACTTTGAGGAGGATAATTTTTTAATAGACATTTGGACAATGGATATCTTAAATGTACATATAAAGCCTTTTTCCGATTGCAGAGGCGAATTCTATGCCCAGCCATGGCAGATGAAAGGACATGAAAAATGAAAGCCAATGTACCTCACTTTCCAAGGAGTTCCCCTTACGTTTTCTATTCATTTTCTTCTGCAACGCCGCCACTAGAACTGCACCGCCATTGACGAGCGATGACGACTCAGGGACCAAAGTGGGACTAGCTGGCCTCGACACCAGTTGTCGGGGCTCCACTATAGGAACTTGGAGTAATATGAGCAAACTTATTAAACTTACTTATTAAACTTACATGTATATAAGGAGAGTGTAATTCAGAAATAAATAGGTATATAATATTATTGCAAGTATTTAAGAAGTTGCATTTTCTAGAGTATAATAGACTTCTTTAATTTTGAGGCATTTAGTTAAAATGGAATTTGATTATGTGCTAGAATTAAACATTTGTAACTGGGGGTATGTTTAAAGATTCTGCTGGCATGGTCCTTGCTAAAATATTCAATATATAATAAACTATAATCAATTTACTAATTAAACTCAATGACTAGAAGTATACTCATAGGATTCCCATATGATATTACAATGTCATACACTATAGTATATTAATCTGCCTAATTGTCAATTTTTTATACAAAAAAATTATGTACATAAGTAAGATATCAATATGACCACCACCATCTGTCTGTAGTCCAACTAGAATAAATAAATAAATAAATAGAAGTACCTCAAGCCAACACATCCATGATATTGATAATTAAATAATCATGTATAATTTAATGGAACTACAGTTAATCTTAAGACAACTTGGAATGTTGTATTTAAGGAACTGGGCCAGGTAAGGGAAAAGTGATAAATTCATTCAAGTTCCTCAGTGTCTTTAAACACTAACATCCACTCGACAATTACATTTGTTGACAACCAATGTGCAAAGAGTATGAAATGTGGGATATCATACTAAGACTGTATTTTAGCACCTGATATGAACCTCAGTAATAAGTTAGGTAAGAAATGAATACAGCACATACATATGTACAAAACAAGAGAATAATATTTACATTATAATAGTGAGAAGACATACCAGGTGTGATTTTTTGTGCAGAACCGTTGAGTGCATTGCTACTGGGGGGCTTTTCAGGTAATTTGAGGTTGGCTTGGTTCACACTGTTCTCTCTATTGGTAGCACTAACTGACTTCTGTGGTTCCATGCAGACACTGTCATCTGCTGGGAAAATACAACCTTTATACACCCCAATATAAATAAAGACTATCATTATTCATTAATGTATAGACTAATAGAAAAATAAATTTCTATTCTCAGCAATACTTTTTTCATTTTTATATCATGGGTTTCAAGTAAATACAACAAATATCTACATATTTTACAGACTGGTCTATACCAAATATGACAATTCATCATTCACATTTTTCCTAGCAAAAAAGATCCAATCCAGCACTCTGAAATGAATCATATAACTACTTTTCAAAATATTGTGTATGCAATGCAGTGGTATTTCCTAAATAAACCACAACCAAATATTGCTAAGCCACATCAACATGTCAAAAATCAAACAGGTGCTTTTTCATGTAATTGCATTAACAGAATTGTTCATTTGGAAGTGCTGAAGCATGAGTGACGACAATTACTGTGAACATTTGTACTTGGTGTATCAATCATTATTTAAAAATTATCTAATGGAATAAACATAACACACATCATCACACCTGTAATCACCCAAAGGAGTACACAGAGGAGTGTAGTACACTCGCACCTATCACCAGTTACATTTACATCCCACAATAGAAATTGGTGAGCCCATTGTTATACACTGGGCAATTCAACATGTAGCATTTATTAATATTCGTTCATATTATCAAATGTGAAGACTCATATACACAGAAAGAGAGAAATATTCTGTACAACAATGTGATTTGCGAAGCTACAACACCACTAATAATAGGAGATATTTTAATTTTCTTCACAATTGTTCTAGAAACAAACAACAATCACATCTACTTCATATTAATATAAGAAAGTTAAGTAGATAATATGTATTTAATTATTTAATTAATAATATTATTAATGATAACTTTTTCTCACGTTATATCACTTCTATTAGATACTACTAATTAAATTTCATCTAGTAGTAAATTTTTTTGGTTAATATAACTTGTAAATAGCAGGATAGTGCATATTTTCTACAACTTCATAAAATAAAAAAGAACAAGGCTGATACTTGCAAACAATATTTTTGGAACCATTCCACTTTTTTAAATTATCATTGAAGCTTGACTAGCAGCAAAACACACATACTAAGAAAATGAGGCATCATGCCACCTCCTGAACCAATGTGTGTCTTCTTTGGAGTAGTCGTTCCACCAGTTGGGGCACCATCCCGCCGAGGAAATTGAACTTTCCGAGTATCCAACCATGACTCTCCCACCCATTCGTCCAGCCTTTTGTTAACTGTAACATTTTAATTGAAAGCAGCATATCGAGGATTTATAACAAAGCGGTATATAAAATCCACTTCTCATAACACATTTTTGTTTAGCATAAACAACTTATGCTGTAAGATATGTATGTTATAATAACAACATCGTTTAGAACGTGTCGTAAGGCGATTATTTATCACATAAATTTAACAAACAATATAAGTTAGCTAAAAAAAAGGCAATCTTATTAATAACATATGATTATAATATTATAACATTATGATTATATTTAATATACATACAATCCACATAGTGCACATAGTATCCTCTTTTGCCTCGTATCTCCTTGATACTAATAATTTCTGCTAGAGGCCAATCGTCGCCTCCTTGCATACGAACTGGCAATCGACATCCCTCGACCAACGACGCCTATACAAAACATTAAAATTTATTTTTAAATCTTGATCATAGGTCACGGTAAAAAAATTATGATGAGAAGAATGAATACCGTAGAATCGCAAAATGTAGTAGTTTCATCGTCATTATCGATCATTACGATAAATAAACATTAAACACAAAAATTAGCACAAATATTCTTCACTTGATGCACAATGAAACGTCGACTTGACATTGACAGTACGTGT
>DWJK01003261.1:0-13367 GCA_018248815.1 Croniades pieria auraria
ATTTTGCAAATTAATTGGGTTTTGTCAGCCATATGTGGCTGACAGTGACTGCTTGTTTTCAATGTAAGATTTGGCGCAGTCAGACACGTTTTTCACGTTAAATTGTATTTAATATGGCTATTTTCAATTAAAAAAAAACGAATTAGTCAATTGAAGACGGCATTATATGTGATAGATTTCCTCACTATGTTTTCCTTCACCGTTACCAAGTGATATTTAAATATAAAATGCACTTTTACAAAGAGGTGCACACAATGGATTTGAACCCAGCACCCCCAGAATGAGAGGCTGAATTCTTAACCACTGGGCTATCACTGCTTTTTTGTGTGCTGTACTTCTACATTCACCTAAGTCATCATCGTGAACAGTTCTTCTAAGTCCGCTGCTGGACATAGGTTCCAAGGGTTTCAACCACAATCCCCTCACTTTGCTTGTCGTGGATCGCAGAGCACGGCCTCTCGCAGGGCCCGCGCTGCTGCCAGCGCCAGAACTGTCTACTTAACAGCACGCTGTTTCAGGTGCGGCGGCGCGCGGCTGGTGGCACGCCGCGCTGGAGGCGTGCACGGGCGCGCTGGCGGCCGCCGCCGACCTGCAGCTGCTGAGGGGCGTGTACACTGAGGTGTGGCGCGGCAGGACCGCCGGGGTGTGTGAACGCCTCCTAATACCTCTGCTGAGGTGAGATGCCCTCGCTGAGGCGAGCTACATTGGTGGCAGTGATAGCAGTGTTTAGATGGATATTGCCATCCTGTGTTGTGGTGTCGAGAGAAAATATTTTAACCGTTTTCTTTCTTGATAATGAAATAATTATGTAACTAATAATCATCTATGTATCTATCTATGTCTATACTAGGCTGTCGATGAAATTCAATGACAATCTTTAATGAAACTTACAAAAAACAATCCCATAACTTACATTTTCCTATTGTCCATACGCACAGAAACACATCGACGGCGCTCTGTGAGGAATTCTTCTCCACAGTGCTCGAGGAACTGTTCTCCGTTTTAAAGAAACGCCCGCCAGTTGTAGCTGCCAACTTCGTGTACCAGAAATGCGTTTTGAACTACATTCGTGCCTTCAAACTGCTTACAATCGCTTTTGAAAAGGTATGTTGTCAGTATCAATGTTATATCAACATGCCTAGTCCTCATGGAGTAGGCAGAGAATCTCTAACCTCACATAGGTGACGTGCTTCTATATTCATTACCTTAAAAAAATAACAAGCAAAGTAATATGAGAACTGATATATTTTTTTGTTCGTTTTATCTGTGGTTAGTATAAATAATTGTGTTAAATTAATATAAGCAGTTTTTAATAGTCGTTTTAAAAAAATGAGAATAATAATATTCGACCCATTTGTCATTCCACTACTGGAATATGGGTCTCCTCTCATATTGAGAGGGATAAGGCCATAGTC
This sequence comes from Croniades pieria auraria, assembly GCA_018248815.1. NCBI lineage: Eukaryota > Metazoa > Arthropoda > Insecta > Lepidoptera > Hesperiidae > Croniades > Croniades pieria. The sequence goes on from DWJK01003261.1 coordinate 1,416, forward strand.
TGCCACGTTGGTCAAGTGCGGGTTGGCAGACTTCACACACCTTAGAATTTTTTTTTGATATATTCTAAGGTGTGCAGGTTCTCTCACGATGATTTCCTTCACCGTTAGCAAGTAATATTTAAACTTAAAACGCACTTTTGAAAAGAGGTGCACGCCATGGATTTGAACCCACCACCCCCAGTGTGAGAGGCTGAATTCGTAACCACTAGACTATCACTGCTTTTAATCGTTTTAATTAACAATAAATAAATAAAAGATAAATAAATATATTACTCTCTTCTACATCTACCGCTTCCCATCAGTCAGTATCTGACCTATTTGGTCGAAATAATTGAGTCTTCATCTCCCTCCCCACCTGTACTAACATTTCCTTTGTTTATTAATTCACTCCCTTTCTACAATTCCCTTTATATTATTATTTTACGAACTCCCTGTATATTGTAGGAATGACACCCTTCATTTTATTTTATCTTTGATCGATTTTCAGGTACCCGAAGAGGACCTGAAATCTCCCGATTCAGTACTCTACAGCAAAATGGAGAGCAAGAGCGAGAAAGAGTTCTTCATCGGGTACCAGATCTGTGTCTTGGGTGCGCAGTTAAGGGAGATCATATCTTGTCCAGAGGGCGCTAGCGAGCGACTGAAGGATATCGTCAGGTGAGGGTTGAACCAAGTACTAAATCATTTCAAGTAACATTACCCGACCCGAGCATCGATTCTAGGATCTATATCTCAGCAGTTCCGCTTGCAACCACTAGATCAACGAGGCAGTCAAAATATTAATATTAATACAATTATTCATTCATAGCCTCACCAGGCTCACCAGCTATTCCATGGGACGCAAACGGTGACATGTCGGGGTGTACTACACTCAGCCTACCGCTTCAGGGATTACAGACGTGATGTTACGTTTATTTAACAGGATATGTCACTGTTCGATTTACAACTGCATGGCGAGCGCCATCTGCTGCAGGGCGCCGAAGCCGTCCATATACTCGGTGCTCTTCAACTTGGAAGCGTGGAGTCGTCTCGTCGACGACACCTCAGTCTACCATCTACCCATCACGGCTGAATGGGTATGATCTCTTCTCATTTTTTTCTTGATACTGTATCCTCTTGTCATGTAACAATGTTCCTTACGTAATAAATGTAACATCGCGCCTCCAATGTCCGAAACATAAACGTAGCCGGTGTTCTACACTTCTCTATCTACTCGTTCGGGGGTCGCAGACGTGATATGCTACGATACTTTGCAAAGATAGGCTGATGGTGACGATGATGATGATAATATAAAACTTTGTTTAATAGCATTGTTACGGACTGTCATCGTCGACTCCCTTTTTATCGTTCCACTGTTGGACAGGGGCTCATCTAGGAATGAAAACGTGCTACCGGTCTCGCTGAACTTGCGTCTCTTTCTCTCTCCAGCAGCAGCGTACGAGCCGTCAGGTGGTGTCCATAGCGGCGGCGGAGGGCGAGTCGCCGTTGAGCGCGGGCACGCAGTCGCGCACCGCGCCCTTCCTGGCCACGCTCTCCGAGAACCCCTTCCTGTTCGACGAGCCGAGACTCCCTAAGGTGCGCTCCTCTTTTTTCTCACGTCTGATCAGGATCTGAACCGACGGTGGACGTCGAGCCTGCGCTGTTTTCGTTAGAGGACTGTTACATAGTGTTAAATAAAAGGCGTGCGTGCGTCGCGTAGCTGGTTTATTGGAAGACTGGCGCGGCGGGCGCGTGCCGTGCTACAAAATATGCCTATAACTATATATGTGTATGTACACTAATACACAACACATAGGACACATTCAGACATACACATCCGCGCTCTCGCTCACACTCACACACACACATATATATGCCGGATACCCTACCCGAGTATAAACCCAGGACCATTAGATCAACAGTCGCGCTCGCAATCACTTATCGAGCAGCCCATCATAATAAGACTAAGGAGTTCTTTTATAATATTAATTAATGAGAACAAAATACATAATTATGTACATATCGTCCCTGTCGAAATATAAACCGCGAACGGTAGGCGGAGGAGGGTAGCACGTTCGCACGGCCCTACAGTGCTCGTGGAAATGTAAATCTCGTATTAGCCGAGCACCGGGCAGGAGCTGCGGCTGGCAGACAACCCGCTGAACGGGCACGAGTGCGGCGCCACGCTCACCGCGCTGCTGGCGCGCGCCGCCGCGCTGCCGCCGCGCGCCTGGCGCCCCGCGCTCGGCGCCGCGCTGGCGGCCCGCGGCAACGTGCGCTGGCTCGCGGCGCAGGTACAGTGCGGACAGACTTCTTTACGGGCGGTTGTGTTTTTTAGGGTTACTTTATTTAAATTGCCCGTTGGACCCTAAAACTTTTTACTTGTAAAATAAAATTTGGTTACGTCGGTTCTCACATCATCGGCTATCTGCCAGTGAAGTCCCGTCGAATTCGGGTCAGCCGTTTCGGAGATCACCTGTAACGAACGGACACCCAGGCAAACATTTTAAATATTGCGCTATTGTTACGTACATACTTTCACTTGCACTCTTTAAAAAGCTTTTGTTTTGACGTTACAAACAAACGCTAATTTTATTTATACATGTATAGATAACCTTTAAGCTCCAATCCGCATGCCATTAGGCATAATACTCAAAGATACCTAAGCGGTCCAGCAACTGAGCGAGACAGGCAGATGTCGATGATGCTAACTATGCTGGTCGCAGATGGTGTGCAACAGCGCGACGGCGCTGCGGCCGCACGGCGCGGCGCTGCGGCCCGCGCTGCTGGCGGCGTGCGGCCTCGCCCGCGGCCCCGCCTCCCTCAACAGCCTTCACCTTGAAATTGTATAGTATTCATACCTTTATATGTATACATATGTGTATGTGTGTGTGTACGCGTGTGTGTGTGCGTGTGTGTGGAGTGACAAGCCTGTAATTCCCGAAGGGGCAGACAGAGGAGTGCAGAACACTCCTCCGTTTCACCAGTTACGTTCATTTCCCACAATGAACGGAGTGATGAATGTAAAAGATTCACGTCAAAAATTAAACTATTGCTACGGTTACTGGTGTTTTAAAATAAGAAAACGATCTGTACCAGCCTTAAAAAGAAATTTATTAAGAAACAAAAAAACGAGCTATCCTCGTAGGTAAGATCGTCGGCTCGATCTAGTTCGCCGTCGCAGTCCGGTACTCCCCCGACGACGAAGACGCCGGTTCGAGCCCCTCAGCTGGAGGCTAGGACCCGACACGTCGCAGGGTATGCCAGAACGCGGCCCTTCAAGTCGTGGTTCTCAATGTGAAACCAACTTCAATTCCAAATTTTGCATCCCCATGTCGGGGGTGCGGTGTTATCCGTTTTAATTTAAAGACGAACATCAAGTTCCTAAACAATTAATAATGATGAGGTTATGACGAGTGGCGGCCGTAAGACACTTAAAACAAATGTTCCGACGCGTAGGCGCCACGTGCGGCTCGCGTGCGCGCCGGGCGGCGGCGCGGCGGCGCGGCGGCGCGGCGGCGCGGCGCGGACGTGCGCTAACCGTTTTTATTGTGTGGAATATTCCGCCGCAGAAGTGCTCGCGGCAATATTAATGCGCAATTATTATGTTTGCGTATTTACATTTAAAAAAATTAAACGAAATTCCTGTATTTAGGCATGACGTTCCGCTATATCATGTGGTATGTATATTTTCAGATCGACACGTTACTCCACTGGCAGGACGATACGAATGAGTTGCCGGAAACGTCTATGGAAGATTTCAATACGATTATATTGTCTATGGTGACCACCATCATGGAGCACCGGAAGACCGCTAGCATCGTCAACGGGCTGTTGAGGAAGCTGTACGCCCTGGCCGGGATGTACGGGCGGTATATACAGCTACATACTGGATATTTGGATATTGCGTTTTCGCAACCTACCGGTACGTTTTCTTGTATGTAGCTGGCCCGTTGATCCAATGCTCGTTGAAGCCGACCACTGAGCTAGAGGTAGTGGATTCGAAACCCACTCAGTACAAATGTTTAAATGATTTCTTTATTAAGATATATCCCAGTATATTATGAAAATGGCATGATTTATTAATGATAAATACTATGAACCGTTTTACGCACGTAGGGTGTTAGTGAACACTCGCGAGAGGCAGAAAATACAAAGGTGAATATGACACAGCGAAGAAAGATTGAAAATACGATTGAAATTGAAAGATTATAAATGATTGCAATATGTCTATATTGCAATCATTTATATTATATATTTATAGATGTATTATGTGTCTGTATGTATGTACATATGTATGTTGTGTGTGTGTGTGTGTGTGTGTGCGTGTGTTTGTGTGGATCAACCGGTCAGTCACATAAAGCACGTATGTTAATGCAATGCAAAAAAAATCTTGGCGCATAAAAATGCTTGTGAGACGTTGCTTGCTGCTAGTGTTGCCACATAATAAAAAGTTTTCTAACAGAATGGCACTTATTTTCAAGGTGTTGCCGACGCGCAGGAGATCCTGTTGAAGTCACTGAAAATATTAGCGAAGAACAAAGTGGACATGACTGTGCTGATGCCCAGGATACTTGGAATATTCCAGAATGGGATGGTCGAACTGGGTATCGAACTGCCCAAGTTGGTGGGCGCGGCTTTGAGCACCCTCGCCCCGGACGTGGCCAGGGAGTACGCCGCCAAGTTCCGGGCGCTGGCCGACGAGCATCGCCGGAGCCGCCCCGACCAGATCGCCAGCTACGTCAAGGTCGTATACTACACTCAAATCGGGTATCCGGCGTTCTGCAACCAGGCGATTTACAGGTGAATGGAAATAAAGGAATGAGGAAAGGAATAGGACTTTTAGGACTCTTCATTGCTAGGGTGAATAGGTTCTTATTAGGTCTACGTGCTCCATCTTTTGCATTTTCCATCAGGCGGGTTCGCGGCTAAACGGTAGCCTATCATAATATATGATAAAAAAAAGTGTGTGTGTACTTATGTACGCACGTAAGAAGTCATACTTCTTTGGCGTAACAAGATAAAAATCTTTCTAAAAATTTTATCCTTCCCGTTATCCTATATTTGTAGAGAAAACGACACTGAAAATAGAACAAAAAGGTATTTAATGCATTGAAAGAATGTTTTATTATAACACATTATCTTGTTAAATAAATTTTATTTAAATATTATAAAAAAACTGAAATGTCGACTAGCTAATTTCAAGGTGTCGGGTTTTCGTGACGCTGTACGTGCGCTTCATGAAATTTTACTCTCATTACTTTCCTTAACGCGCCAAAAGAAGCATAATTTAAATAAACTTATATAAGTCATATTATCTGTACAGTCAGTTTAATATATTAATATCCACATTAATAGTTAAACGTAACATCATGCCTGTAATCCCCGACACGGTAGGCAGACAAGTGTAGTATACTCCTAATGCCTAGATTTTGTTTTATTAAGATTCTATAGATATAAGTTAGTTGGATAAATGAAACCATCCTTTTCATTCATTTCCATTTTAGAAGGGCCAACTTTATGTAGAGTGTACTACACTCTTCTGCCTGCTCTCTCCTCTCCTCTACTCTGCCTGCCTTTGGGGGTTAAGGGGTGATGTTGCGTCACTTATTAATCCTAATGTCATATATGTTCTAGGGACATAAGCGACCGAGTGAGCACCACTCCCGGCAGGGAGAGGCCCAAGCTCCTGCAGATCATCGCCAGCTACCTGTCCAGTGCCTCGGCTGAGGAGAACACCGATATACTGTTCAAAGTGAGTATGTGATCGGCTGGTTAACAGCGCTAGTATCAGCTGGTCCTGTGATGTCATTCACGGTCCGGTTTGCACGCTCCTGTAAAAAGTGGTATGAGCTTCCATCTGATGTTCTCCTAGAGCACTATGATGTGGGGTTCTTCAAGAGAAACGCAAAGATAGCTCACCTTTAAAGTTGCAACGCATCGGACACTTTTCGGCTGTTGCACATGTCCGTAGGCTGTCTATCTATTAATCGTGATGAATGGGGAAGAAGCATGGCAGGTCTGCAAAGATAGAGAATGTTTGGCACTCCACACTCCTGCCTAGCCCGTAAGATGCATGACGTGAAGAAACGTATGTAGATAAGAAACTCAAACGATTCAGCTTAATATGTATGTGTTTAAACAGCTGGATCTGTCACAACTGCTCCTGAAGAATGAGGGTCTAAACATAGTGCTGAGCGGTCTGCCGCTGATGCCGGACAGTCTCCGCAGGCGGGTGGTGAAGCAGGTGCTAGACGGCAGCTGGCCGCCTGCCCAGAGGAGAGATGTCGTCAATGTCCTGGTCAGGGCTCTAGAGGGTTAGATTCTATGTATACTTAAAAATATTTAGTATTAGCCCACCGGTCGAAATTCGATAATAATAATTAACTTTATTTAAGAATTTTGTACACGGGGAATATACAGAAATATATACAAAAGAAATCATTTACAATGATGCCGCTTATCACTTAGAGATCCCTTCTAGGAGCGCCAGGAATAGAAAGTGAATGATCCCCAGAAAACAAATATTGTGTGTAAGGTACACACAAAATATGTACATGTTATATACTTACATCATCATCATCGGCGTACCGCTTCCCACTGCTCGACACAGGCCTCTCCAGCACGACGCCACCGAGCTCGACCTTCAGTCTATTCATACATAGTACATAGTAAATATATATACAAGTCGTTATTGAACATTTGAAGAAAATCTTGCTTTGCCAATCCGGATTTGGCCAGTACGGCAATATATGATCATATCTATCTTTAAAATTTTTATATTTGACTGAAATCTTCTTTAAAGTCAATTTGACTTTAATAGCCGGGTAATCGACCAAAATAGACCCATCTCTTTGTAGAGAGAGCTTGCTCCTGAGGTATTCCTGGAATGCTATGACATGGGATTCTTCAAGAAAGGCGTGAAAGGCTCTCTTCTCCCCAAGCCACCAAAACATTGGCAACTCCTCGGGTGTTGCAAATCACAAAATAGATCTCGTTCTGAGAAGCTGCTAGTGTCCAGTAGAAAGATGGACGGAATTGACCAAAAGCCTTGTTTTACAGTGTGGCTATCCTCGAACACCGATGGGCCTACACCAGCCAAGAAGAGCACAATGGTGTCTCCACTCCTAGCGGAGGACTTGCAACCACTCTTGTCCCGTATCTCCCTAGATCTGACAGACCGAGAAGTTTTGTCCAGAGTAGCTGAGTGTCTATCCATTGATGAAGGTGTGAGGTGAGTATCACTTCTGTTCTTTTCCTCACTTTCATATCTTCTCCCCTTGCTCCAGCTCGTACGCCAGCGCTCTGCCCACTAAATGGTGATCTGAGTTTAGGTTTCGCGATAAGAGATTGCGCCGCTTGTGTCTTGAATCACGGCATTTTGACATATGTACACGAGTAACCTGTTATTTTTATGTTTAATTATATTTAAAACATCAGACTTTTTTAAATTTCAATTATTGTATTACACATTCGTATCAAATTTTTAAAACATATCGTTTTGAAATTCTACTTTTCACTCGGAGGGTCCTGGGTTCACGTCCGTGCGCGCACCGTGTGTTTTAAATTTAAATATCACTTGCTAACGGTGAAGGAAAACATCATGAAGAAACCTGCACACCTTAGAATTAAAAAAAATATCTAATGCGTGTGGTGAAGTCTGCCGAACCGGCCATTGGCCAGCGTGGCAAACTGTGGTCTTAACCTTTCCATTCTGGAGGAGACCCGTGTGCGAACAGTGGATTAATAAAAGGGTGGAGAGAAAAAAAAACAATGAATTAATGATATTTTCGGCTACTGTTGGCTAAATATATTGTATGGAACCATCCATTTTGAAAGTGAACTTTGATTCCCTTCTTTTTTACTTATTCGTTAATTCGTTGTATTTACTGATCGACTGCCGATCTGGATGTCCTGGGTTCAAATACCGGGTCGGGTTCTAGTGGATTTTTCTAATTTAGAATTTCTAGTAGTCGAAATGTGGATCCGTGTCCGGTGTATGGCAATAGGCTCGCTACCTATTCCATGGGACGTAAATGTAACTGGTCAAACGTGGGAGTGTACTACACTCCTCTGCTTACCCCTTCGGTGTTTACAGGCGTGAATTACGTTTTTCTTTTTTTTCAATTTTTCATTAGAATCCAATACATACATTAGCCGAGTACAGGTGAACCAATGCACTTATGAATTTGATCTGTATTCATTTCTCATATGACTTATTGTATTTTGTGAGAATAATAATAATAATACTCTTATTTAGTACACCAGTAGAAAATAACATGTACGAATACAAATATCTGTAAATGCTGGGTGTACAGAAGGCGCTCATCGCTATCAGAGCGATCTCTTCAGGCAGTAAGGACGTGAATTATTAGTGGGGATAGGAGTGTTCTACGGTTAAAATGACCGCTGATGGATATTCTTTCTATGATAACAATAAATAGAATTTGGGATGGTATAGTAAGGATAAATTGTCCGCTACAGCTATCCAAATGTTTTTTAATCTCAGAATAAATATCTATAAATTTATTGTTCCCCCGAATTCTCACCCCCAGGTTCTGCGAAGCTTTCACAATAGGGGCGTGCCATCCCTTGGCGGTGCACAAGCGGGATGTCATGAACTGCGCGTCAATAGTTTTAGACTTGTTCTTCCACAAGATCAGATCGCAGGACAGCTTCAAGAATATGAGGTTGAGAGACGAGCCGATGGATTTGGAGTGAGTTGATTCACGCTGTTAAAATATTGGACTGCAGCGGAGTAAACCTTCGGAGTAAATCTACGCATCTCCAAATGTGAATCGACCTGTATATGTGTTATTCTACAGCAATAGTACTGTTGGGTCGTCATTCCAGGTCCCTCATGTGGTATGCAGAGAGCACCGAGTGCTAAATATCTCTGTCCTTACAGACCTAACATTTTTCTCGAACATTCATCAATCCCTTCTTACACGCGACAGTTTCGGAGACTTCTGACATCCCCATCAGCCTCTATCCGACCTGGTTTAGTATTTGTCTCACTCGACACGTGCATCCAGTAAAAATCTGTAGTATTTACCAATCTAGAAAGAAAGAAAGAAAGAATTCCTTTATTTTTGGCTTACATTGCCCTTATTAACAAAAAGGTAGGTATGACAACTTAAAAAATAAAAGTGATAAAAGTGAATAATAACAAAACAAAAACAAATTTTTAATACCTAATACAAATTCACTTCTAGGTGGATATAGATATAGTTTATACCTGTTAGGTAACAAAACCACGGCCATATATCACATCAATACACAAATAAAAAAGCCTCCGCCGCGCCGGATCAGCGCTCGACATCCACGAAGATATAGATTGAAGTGTTGCGGTAAATCGGCGCGGATACAAGAGGTAAATCCTTTTGCGAGATTTACCGACAGATTCTGCTGGTCGTTTCATTCCTACGCCTGCTCGGTGAGTACAAGACACGAGATGACGACGCAAGACGTATGAAGAGCGGTGAATGTAGAAGCATATCAGGTTTTAAGGTGCGAGACATTTGGCACTTGGTCCTCTCTGTCTACGCCGTGAGAAATCTGGTATAATGATATTATAATCATAATGATGAAAGGGCTTAAAACTTTTAATTTTCACAGCGTGGCTCAGAAATGGACCTAACTCTGTATGTAATATTTACTTTTGGAATTTGATCGCAGCAAATGTATACCTCTTCATATTTATGATGTATGTAACTGTTTCAATAGAGTTATGTCAATATATTAGTATGTAAAAAGATATTTTCTTAATTAACGAATTGTTTATTAAGAAAATTGTTTAATATTATAACAAAAAATAACATATTATATATCATTACATATTTAATATTTTTTTATAACAAATATCTAGAAATGTTACACAACATTCAGTCGTACTGCGTAATCTGTAGCCTTACTACTAGTGGATGTTATTGAAGGTATTTCCCGTCATGCTCCGACTCTCATTAGAAGAGCCAGAAGAATTTCGTTGTATCAATAGAGACCCATTTTTATAAATATACATTAAATGCGATATTTTTAAAACAAGATATAAATCTAACTAGATTTCTTATCATGTATATAAGCAACAGATAAAATGGGTTTTATCTTCTTTGTCAAATAATATACTACTAAACTATACTAACTAACATCACGCCTGTAATCCCCGAAGAAGTAGGCAGAGGAGCGTGGTACACTTCCACGTTTTACCAGTTACGTTTACGTCCCATAGAATAGGTGGTGAGCCTATGGCCATACACCGGGCATAAATCCAGACTCCGAGGCACTGAGAGAAATTCTAAATTGGAAAAATCCAATAGCACCCGACCCGGGATTTGAACCAGGACCCTCCAATCGTCCGTCGCGCTTGCAATCACTCTACCAAAGAGGCAGTCACTAAACTATACTATACGCTAGATTCTTATAACTTGCTACAAGTCACCCTGCAACGCGGTCTCAAAGACTGAAGTCGAAAGCTCCAACTGAGCCCAGGTACATTATTGGCGTATTTTTTACTACGCCACCACGTCTCAAAGATTTATACATTCATTGCTAATCTTTTATTTAGAATAACTTTTCTCGCCTACTTTCATATTTAATAACGCCTTCAGCATTAAAAAACTTATAAGATATTTATGTACAGTTTAAGAAAGGACGAAATATATGTATATTTCTTACGAAAGTTTTGATTCCATTTTAAAAGGTATTCAATCTTAATTTACAGATTATTTTAGTGACATTTCACAAGTTATTATAATAATTGTTTATTTAGTTTAAAAATCGATTGTTTTAATTTAACTTATTAAATTAATTATGCTTGCACATACAATTTTTAAGTTTACTGTTCTATGTCTCGTGGTTTGAAACTGTAAGTGAAGTAACGGGTAACTGTCTTATCTGTTAAATAAATACATTTCTTAATAAGTATAATGATTGTACTATTAGTTGCCACTACAAACAACAAAACGAAAACAAACCAACAACAGACAAATCAATCACTAGACAAAATGTCAACCTAATTTATTGTAATGAACAAATATTATTATCAATTCAAAATATCCTCACACCCATAATCTTCCCTAATATGTAGGAGTGTACTAGACTCCTCTGCCTACCACTTCGGGGATTACAGGCGTGACGTTACGTATAGCCATAATCTATCGAACCCTTACAATGTGAGCACCAATGCAGGTAAGGCGAGGGCGTCGCTCGATGCTCCGGCACTGATTAAACTCGCTCGCCCTCATTATTTTTCTCATTAGCACAGACCTGTCTGTTGCGATTAAAGATGATGAGGGTTGAAAGGATGTGTACTCTGCGCGAAGAAACATTGCGATTCTGCGACTAGCTGCAGCTACATAAATCACTAGAAAAACACGCACGAAAAGCAAGTTTTTCAAAACTTCGTACTGTTTAAAAATGGTCTAGAATGTTCTCGGGATGTTTCGTAAACCTTACAACATTGTCTTGATGTTAGTCTGTCGAGCTAAACTATGGTAGGCAATACACCGAGTCGGGTAAATGACCAATTAAGGACAGTGGATTTTACTAGAAATTTTAGAGTGAGTAATAATTAATTCCTATTGTTTACATAGTTTTATCAGCTGTTTCTTTGAACAACTTCAATCAGTAATTCTTTCCGTCTAAATGCCCTTCAATTTAATAAAATTGAGTACAGCCTTAATTCAAATAATTTTTTTCGAACGAACGATCAAACGAACCATTTATTAATAAAGTCTGACAAATAAAACACCGAAAAATACCATGAAAATATATTTAAAATATATTTTCAAGTCTTCAATTCGCAACAAAATACCGTCCAGTATAAGCGCGTCCCATCGAAGGTTCTCGTTAAGAACTAACTGGTGGATGGATTACGCCCTTATATTTGTGCACTAATCTACGGATCATGTTAATAAGGATTGATAAATGGCACCTTTAGCCGCGGCGACCCTTTGAGGAATTGCTACTTTGAGG
>DWJK01003262.1:0-13366 GCA_018248815.1 Croniades pieria auraria
CCCCGACGTGATTTGAACACGCAACCTTCTGATCTGGAGTCAGACGCGCTACCGTTGCGCCACGGAGTCGTTGCGTGAATTGTTGGAAATTGACTAGATATTGAGCTTTACTTATAAATTGTTCATAGGAATTGGATCTTACAGACTATAAATATAAGGGATACATTCGTTTACTCATACATAAAATGATTTATGTAGATAAGATACAATGGAATATTACATAAATAAAGTTACATGCGATTGAAATCTTAAGTTAGTGATTCATCGATGATTGAATAATACGTAGGTAATAATAATAATTATTATCAAATATCTACTGAACATAGTTAATGGCATTCTGTGGAGAGTTTCAGTTATTATTTAAACTAGGAGAAGCGTATTAGAACGTAAATTTAATATTTATATATGACTGTTGATTGCGTTACCTATTTTCCTAAGGTATCCTTTTTCATTCTAACCGTAATCAATCGTAAACTGTTGGGTGTACAATCACTTACGTATGCGGATCTCATATACTTTTTGAATGATGTAGAATATTTCGCGTCGGTATTGAATATTATTCGTATATTTGCATACACAGAATAACATTCTATTCGGAGGAACTATGATTTGTGGTTTGACCGCAAGCGCTTTACCAAGCCTTTGTAGCCTTGCGGCCAGAGGTGGATCATTCCGCTTCAGCCTGTCATTCTGCTCAAAGAGTATATGAACAGGCAGAACGTGCATACATTTTTTTTTTATTAAATGAGTACAAGAACCACTGCCGCCCACGCTTATTTCCAAAGCACTTCGAACAGAATTACAGGAATAAGAATATTTTTAGTAATGCTCATTAGCTTGGTTACTTTTTGTTATTCAAAGCATATTTAGTTGCTATTTACTGGCAATCAGATCGCAGGACACTAAGCAAGAGTACTATTGCTGTTAGTTACTGTTACTTGATGGTCATTTATAGTATACACGTGGACTAGCAATTATAATCTGCAGACAAATGTATAGCTTACTCGTATAATGACGCTTTTGTTCCAACCCAACACGCGACGCTTGCGGTCGTACTGTATATTATATTGTTAATCCGCTGACATAGTGGTATCTTATCAATTCTTGCACTTAAGTCATCTTGTATGCAATGCTATACAATGCAAATCATTGCAAGTACAAATATTTGTTTACGTGATACAAAGTAGACTTTTTGTTGTATTTATTATGTAATCTGTATGTTTTTTTTTTCTTCTAGCAACCGAATGGATTGGTATGTCTAAATCTTCAGCTAATGCACATTACAGTAGATTAAAAGGCAGACATATTCCAAATAAATGTAGTATCCCAAATAAATGTGTATCTGTTCGATGCTACTGTAGTGGCATATATCAAAATGTATTTAAATTTTGCGTACGACCTACAATGGATTCAGTTAAAATTAACATGAAGGTTATGTATAAAGTTATATACAAATTTCTTCCACTATGTGGTGGCGAAATACATATTATGTAAGTATGTACATACGTAACCCGCATACTATGTATTCGATACAATTGTTAGAGGCTTCCACTAACTGAATGACGTGGCTTATCAAGTTGCGTAGTAATCAATACCACTTAGAATTTGATACACGAAATGAGTATTCATTTCATCGCACTATCTCTTAGGTAAATAAAACACTATAGCATTTCTCTTTAAATACTCTAAAGGATCAACCCAACGAATATGACGAGCAGCAAGTTGTACCCAAGAAGATCGAAATTGTGAAGAAAGATACCGGAAAAGAAGAGAAGTTTGAGAAGCCGAAATTTACAAGTACTGTTCATTTAAGTTACACACACACACAGACACACTATCAGCATAACATCGTCCACTGCTGGACATCGGCCTCTCCAATTTGAGTTTCATAAAAGAAAAAATAGAAGGTTCGATACACTTTTCGTATTAGAAGACAGGTCTGTTTATATACAAATGTACGTAAATATTTAAAAAGTTTTCGATTGCGGACACTACAGCTGTGTCTATTTTTGTTTTTACATGGTTTGAACTATCGACTTTTGTCAATACTGATTTAGTATGAAAACGTGGGAGTCAGATCTGCAAAGGCAATATTTGATTGTGGTCTGCGCGGGGCATTTACATCAAATGAGTTGCAATCTACCTAAGATTTAATATAGCAAAGATGTAAAGTGAAACTAAAAATTGGTTGCTCAAACTAAATACATACATTCCCTATGAACTATAAACTACTTCCGGTGCACGACAATCTTAAGGACAAACTAATCTTGAACATGCATAACATTAGAAAAAAAACACATTTCTTAATAAATATCGGTATTTCGTTCATATTCCGAAATACATATTTCTTGTAACTTGTACTTACTACAATATTGACCGCATACCGTATGGACATTTTGGCTAAACCCAGTCACTTTGTAGCATGACCGCATCTATTATTGATGCGGTCAGTTACTAAATTAATTAATTTCTGACTAATTAAACTCTGTTGATTATAGAAATAAACTTCCTAATTCATGACGTGTCTAATTTGTATAACAATTTTGATCTTAAATTTAGAAATAATGGGTTTTACCTGAATATAATTGTAATGGTATATTTAGGACCTGCAAATGCTCGCCAAGAACAAATTGTAAAAGCCTTCAAGCACGCTTGGAAGGGTTACAAAAAGCATGCTTGGGGCCACGACAACCTGCGCCCTGTTAGTGGCACTCCTACTGATTGGTTCACCCTCGGTCTCACCATCGTCGATTCTATGGATACTGCTTATATAATGGGCCTGTATGAAGGTAAGCTTAGAATCAGTGTTTAAAAAGACAATTTAAAATCACCATGTACATATTTCTTACAGGATTTTGGATTTTAAAGCCTCTTACACTTTTATACTATTTTACTAGTTTTTACTAATCAAAAATATGTAAATAGGTTTATCGTTGGTTGCTCCAATAATTTATTGAACGCTTCAAATTAATTAAATAAGAATTTAATATAATATGAAGTCGCTTTTTTTTTATTTGTTTGTTTAGAGTATGAAGAGGCGAAGAAGTGGGTAAAGGAAGAGCTTGTTTTCACAAGGAACAAGGATGTCAACTTTTTCGAAGTGACTATCAGAGTTTTGGGCAGTTTGCTGACAAACTATCACTTTACCGGAGACGAGATGTTCCTTGAAAAAGCGGTAGGTTATGTTGTGAAACTATTTTTTATTGACCACTTCAGTGCTTACATCCAACCATAAGTAACTATGGACGGCTCAAATTGAATTCTTTTCGAAAACATTAAACGATGTTCTGTGTTTTTGGTCTTAATATAGCAAGACCTCGGCGAGCGTCTGATGGCAGCATACTCCTCGCCCTCCGGCATTCCGTACTCTGACGTGAACCTTGGCACACGCACGGCCCACACCCCCGAGTGGTCTCACTACAGCACCACTGCCGAAGTTTGTACGGTCCAACTGGAGTTCAGAGAGCTCTCCCGAGCCACAGGCAACCCTGCCTATGAGGTACCAAAAAATTTCTTAAAACTCCTTACACCGTACACGTTTACGGAATGTATTCAGGTATACAGCACTTGCGGAAATTTTCATGGAAAAGAATTTATGTAAAATCATATTCAGAATTCCACAAGTTTTTCACCGATCATTCCGCACTCGTAGCGACCAGTCATCCCACTAGTGTGTAAAATAGTTGGCTCTTGAATGCTATTGTCTGAGTTCTAATATGTACATATATACTTCGACACTTTATATGCACATGCGATAAATTCGCCTATATTCTTTTCATTAAATATATTGTGTACGATCTACGCTGAGCGCAACCATGTCCTTTAGTGACGATATGTCTAGATTATGCCGTGCTTTAGTAGCAATATAGTTGTTAATACTGCGTAGTGCTGACGTCATACAGTAACCATACGTATGTCAATATTATTGTAATGCATTATATTAGTAATGATTGAAACTTTGCTCTGCTCCTTTACTCAAAAGTGGCTCGCGCTTAAATCCCTTTCCGCAATCGTTAGGTTGCTCTTGCTATTAAATATCATCATCACTGCGAAAATCAACGCGACGTTTTATTGGACCGCCTTAGCGAAATTAAAATCTGACTCACAGTTCAAATGTAATGTTCAAAAGTATAGCGTGCATGGATTTAATAATTTGTGTAACCACGAACACTTTTAGTATTGGAGAATCCTGATAATTGCTTCGTACAGAAATTTATTTATACAAGTCTATTTCCACGTAGGAAGCAGCGGCTGCAGTGTCCGAGAAATTGCACCAGCTGCCTAAAAAGCGTGGTCTGGTGCCTATTTTCATCAATCCCAACTCTGGGCACTTTCTACCCCACGCCACCATCACTCTTGGTGCAAGAGGAGACAGCTACTACGAGTATCTCATCAAGCAGTGGATTCAGACTGGGAAAACTGTCACCTAGTAAGTGTTACTAAAAGAAACCTTCATGCAAGTACAATAAGTAGTAAACGAGCAGGATAATGGCGAGGATGGTGTATAAATTACAAAGCCTGGTTCCCCCAGTTTGTCTCATTGTTTCAAGTAACAATAAATGTATGAGGAGTATCATCTGTTACTTCATATTTTTAAACGCTTCTTTGGGATGGACGGTATGTTGCAAATTTTTGTTACATTTCCCAGGAGACGTATTTAAATTTAAACCGTAGGTAGGACACCTACAGTTTAAATTAAGCAGACAAATGACTTATGACGTCACCATACTTAGGAACTCTCCTATCCCTTTGCCATCACTTGTCGTGTTTCGTGGACTTCGCCTTCCGTGGTAATGTGAAGTAATTAAAGATTACATGCAGGCTTTTAGAAGAATTGTGTTATTTAATTGCTACGTAATGTTATAGTCAGAACTCAAGATCTTTATAATATCGATAATAACGAACGACTTTTGCACGTTACAGACCTCCTCCTTTGAGACTAAATTAAATATTTACGTTTACTTAATACATTTGGCCGTAGGTATTACTTAGTTACAAATATTAAATGTTTGTTTCAATGGCTTCATACACTTCAAAGCGAACCACAAAATGGTTTTTTGATCACGAATACACACCGTAGTAAGAAAGTATAAAAATCAGGATTTATTAAAATTCCCTTTACTTTTACAGTATTCACAATTGTAGCTATGGTTTAGTTTCGGAATGTTGTTATAGCAATGTTAACATTATTTTCAGTTTTTTAGACGATTACTTGACGGCCGTAGAGGGGATTCAGGAGCATCTCGTCCGTCGTTCAACTCCAAACAATCTACTGTTCGTAGGGGAACTGGCCGCCGGCTCTGAGGTCAGTGCAACCCGAAACTATATCTGTTATGCAGTGACAACTGTAGCTGATAGTCGTCAAGTGCTAGTGAGAATTACGTTCAACTTCATTAAAAGCGTCTGGTAATGTTGTGTGCGTTGAGTAATATTGTATTGTGTGTGTGTGTGTGTGTGTGTGTGTGTGTGTGTGCGTGCGCGTGCGCTTTCGCGTGCTGACGAATGTATTA
Organism: Croniades pieria auraria; assembly: GCA_018248815.1. Taxonomy (NCBI): domain Eukaryota; kingdom Metazoa; phylum Arthropoda; class Insecta; order Lepidoptera; family Hesperiidae; genus Croniades; species Croniades pieria. Next base: position 5,511 of record DWJK01003262.1, read on the forward strand.
TAAGGATTTGTTCACAGTGTTGTTAAAAGGTTATTTTATTTCATGGCGTATTGAATTAAAATATTGACTTTGAGAAGTAAAGAAACGACGCCTTAATAAAAATTGCTAGTAAATCATATTGGATTATTTTTTGTCTCATTCGTAAGATCCGTTATTTTGTATTGATTAGACAATTTTGTTAACTAGTTTCCAAGAATATTATTTAAGTAATCATCTCCCATTTTTCTTAACTTTATTGAAAAGTTATCGCTATTGTAGTCAGAGCGTATTTAGTAGACATACAATTTGTATTTAGTTTTCGTAAAAAGTTAAACGCTTAAATACATAAAGAGTAGATAATATATAGTTATAAAAATCGTACAATTCAGTACATGCTGTAAAGTTTGTAAAGTGACTTCGACAATTGAAGTTTAAATTTTGGCTCCTCGGAAACTTAATATGTAATCGTTATAATATACAAGCTTACGGTAGTATTTTTTCTTTATAATTTTTGCAACTCCAATCGCTGGCATTGCACAGGAACCGGAGCAGCAGCCGGTAAGTAGAATGATATTATGTTTTTGCCTGTGAATGTGAAACTGAACGTTAGTTTGTGTTGTAGGTAAGTGTATATAATCTCCTATGTGTTTTAGTATAAATAGTATAGTTTATTACATTGCGTTAGATGTTATGTGAAGAACACACTGTTGTATTAAAATATAAAGCCACTATTACAAACTTAATACGATACTTAGAAATAGGATGACTTATACGAGACCGTATATATTAACTAAGGCTCAATTCCCACTAGCGCAGAGTCGAAGCGAAGCGTCGCGACATACACTTTTACTTTGATAGTATATTGAATTATATCTCTATTAACTAATGTGCAAATTTGTATAAAGAAAATTGATAAATACATGTTGTTCGAGATTGACGCGGGCACTCACGCGACGTCGCGCGTCTTTTTGTTATTTTATACTTACGCAAATTTCCAACGAAGACGACGCATAAAAAATATTCGATCAAGAAAAACAACGTTTAACTAAAATATTATTTTTATGTATCTATGTAATGTAATACATGTTAAGAAGTGCTAATCGTAAACAAACATGGAGGAAAACGTATCAGATGTAGTGAACAATACGAAAACATACTCCGAGGCACTTGACAGTGTATCGTAAACGTAAAGAAACGCAATTGAAGAACAATGAAGGAAATAAAATAGAGTGAAAACGACATAAGTTCGTGAAACGTATAATGACCGCTTTCTTCTGACTTCGCATGAATTCGCTTCAATTTAGATAAAAAAGCTTCGTTGGATTCCGATGTTTGTTATTGTATATTTGTACATATAAATGTGTATATAGTGTCCCTTGCCGACGTTTTTCTGGACGGAGTATGATTATGAAAACCATGAATGTTTCTTCCGAGCAAGCGGGCTTTGTGTTACATCAAATCTCTATTCTTTGCAATTTTGTTTACCCTTCCTTGTGACCCTCTTTTATTCTTCTCTAAATGTCGATCTCTTTGAAAACCGTTCGAGCTCTATAGAGGGATTCCTGACATCGATCATCAGGTGAGTTTCGTATATATTTCTATATCTGGTCGGAATGATTCAGATACCATTCTTTTTTGTTTTACGTAGTGTCCTTTTTATCACATTTTCATTCGGTTCCGTTCTCTACTGGTATAATCTATGTTCCAATATATTTTACCAAAAAATACACTGTGACAAAATAAATGAACGTGAAGAATACATTGATACTGATAGCATGTACGTACACACATTACATACAGAAGTGCACTGCAAAATACTTACACAAAGGAATCTTATTATTACTATTAACAAAAATAAAACTGCAAATAAATTTATGTTCAAATTTTTTTTCAAATTTAACTTTTGTTACTTAAATAATCTTTCCATTTCTACATCTCACTTTCATGTTTGTTTGAACACGTGTCATTGTATGCTTGTTTTGTAATGTATCTGTTTTTTCTTCTTTTATGGCTGGCAACATATCAGTGGCCATTCTATGTTAGGAAGGTGAGTCGTAGATGTTTGATTTTTTAAATAATTGTCAATAAAGACAGTATAAATAGTAAAAAGTAATTTATGTAAATAATTAAATAACACCAGCGTATAAAGTGTTTTTGTGTCAATCAGAAATGCATAATTGTTACGACTGTACACTATCGAGTGAAGGAATCCTGATCAAATACATGCAATCTAATCAGGTGCGATCCAATGTGTACCGAGTGTAGTATTGTATGCTGCGGATATCGAACACGTACATTGTAACGTATTATACAAACTTGCTACGATTACTTTTAAAATGCTTGTACAAATCACATTTCATATTTTTGTTTCCCTTCGCTTGCTGCCCTCAGGCGCCAAGTGATAAACTGGTAAGTAGGACCTTCGTTTGATTCTTGTAAATAATTCATACATCGTGTGCAGTGTGAATGATTATAATTAGAGACGACCCACCGACGTTGTAGCGAGCGCAATTGGCATTAAGAATTTCTGTCCAAATTTCCGGCGAAAATAATTAGTCGTAAACGTGTAGTGTTTCCTACACTCATCCCCTATTGTGTTATGTACGAATCGTCTTAGCATCTCCCCTGTTGCTCGAGCTCAATGCTGAATGCACCTGAATTGTACGGGAGTATTATGTTTCCGCAATCCCTAATGCGGAGTCGCAAACAAAGAGCGTTTTGGTCTATGGAGGATTCGTATAATGTTGTCAGCCGAAGCTTAAATCATACTGTTTGGAGATGAAATGAATTGAAAAGATTTCGCGTGGTCAGCGGATGATGCGGATAATTTCAATACGTGACATAATTAAAGATTCGTTGATATGTCGGTACATTGTAAATACCTTAGTGCGCTGACACAGAGTGCAAGTGAGGCTACCTAATATTGTATTAACGCATTAAGACATGACGCTGGATAAGCCAGTAAAACGAATTGAAATTTTTAAGACACTTGTTGAATTCAAAATTTAGCCAAACGTACAACGGTCACGGTCGAAAGATTCCAGCATTCCATTTAAAGTTTTCGTTCTAGATATTAAATAATTCAGATAGCGATTTTAGAACGAAGACAGCATATAACTAAACAACGGAAGTTTCGTTCAAGCATAATTATGAACAATTTTACTGCTAACTTGTAAAAGTTTCCGTCGCGTGCGATTGCGATACCATGGATGTCTGGCAGTGTAATAATTTTATAATGTTTAAATGTACCTAAATATAATGTAACCATTATTATCTACAAGTTTTAATAGATAAAGGTATTATCGCACAGGACGGCCATGACATCGCCCGTATGGAACGGATTCGGTCAGTTCCTGAAATGAATAGAAAAATTTATTTGTCAAATTATTTGTTTTTACTATTGCGTTTTAATATTACTTTTGTAAATAAGTTCCTTTCCATATTTTTTTAGGGAAATCTTTTCCAATCCTGGTTTTGCCTTTCTTTTATGACTTGATTGATTTCAATTTCAGACGTTCACGCCCAAAATGGACCACCTGACGTGCTTCCTTCCTGGCACCCTTGCCCTCGGACACGCTAACGGGCTCCCCGACTGGCACATGACCATGGCCGAAGAACTGCTGTACACTTGCTACCTGACATACAAGAAGCAACCTACTTCCCTGGCGCCTGAGATTACTCACTTTAACATGGTTCGTACCCTCGTGTATCAGTAAACCTGGGACTCAGAGTATGAGGCTTATATTAGGCCTCTTCAAAATCAATCACTAAAGCGATGAAAAATTAGTTTAGGAATTTGGCGTCTGGGTCGCACGCCTCAAAGTATGAGCTTCATTTATGAATTTCTATGTTCCACTTCGTTTAAGTTTCTTAAGTGTTTCTTAAGTATTCATGCATCACTTTTAAAATAGTCTCTGTAAGGACCTGTTTCGCTCCGACTTTAATCAAATTTGCAGATCACAGAATTATATATGTACGTTTTATACAAATAATCGGAATATTTTACATGTTCCAGGGGAGTGGAACCGAGGACATGTTCGTCAAGACTGCTGATTCTCACAACCTGCTGCGTCCTGAGTTCGTGGAGAGCTTGTGGTACATGTACCAGATCACCGGCAACACTACCTATCAGGATTGGGGCTGGGAGGTGTTCCAGGTTGGGATCACATTGACTTTATTTATATACAGTTTCGATAGTTCAGAAAGCAATAGGTCTAGAGCTCACTGAGCAGTTATAGAACGTATTACACCAACGCGAAGTATATCTCGGAGATATATTGAATATAGATTATATGTATCTATGCTGGGGCTATAGTTAATATACCAATTCAATGTAATTCTGTCTTGATAAGATCGAGATTCCGTAGGTGTATGAGAAATATGCGGTGTACAGAGTTTCTAAAAGCAAAACTGACTGGTATCATAAATTGGTTCGGTAAAAGTTAATTTATAGGATTCATCAGTACTGAAATCTGCCTTAGTTTGTTGGCTGCGTGTAAATAATCTCATGAAGAGTTTCGATGTATCGTAAAGCTACCTAGTAACGAAGACAAGAAACTTAACGGTGGGTTTAAAGGCGGAAAGTAATATTTCTCAAATAGCTCAAACATATAATGTGCCGTGAACAACTTTCCAGTATACTCTGGAGAATCAAACGAGTCTGACAGATCTTATATTATGTTATAGTTCCTTTTGTGTCAGATACAATTGTGAGCAGGTTGTTCTGAATCTGATTATGAACTTATTACTTGTAAACTGTTTCCAGGATATTGGTCTCTTAATGTTGAAAAATAATAATAACATGACGTCGTTCCTTGCAGGCGTTCGAGAAGTACACGCGCGTTGAGAACGGCTACACTTCGATCTCCAACGTGAAATCCGAGACGCCCGGCAACCGCGACATGATGGAGACCTTCTTCCTCTCGGAGACCCTCAAATACCTGTACCTGCTGTTGAGCGATGACCGCTTCCTCGTCGACCTGAACAAGTACGTCGTCAACTCCGAGGCCCACCCCCTGCCCATCCATCGCCACTAAATTAAACGCACATTTCGACCGGCTCGCACTACGGATCCTTGCTAAATTCGTTTTATGTTATTATGTACGGAGATATTTGTATCTTCGAACGAACAGTTGATGGTATTGGAAATAGCAGTCCAAATGCATAAGTCGATTGAACTCGCCTTTTAGTTCATATACCGATCGGGTTAATGAACGAATGATGCGAACGAAGTGAATGACGCTCTATTCCAATATCAGGAACGATTCACGTAACGCGCATTTGAGGTGGTAAGGAATGTCAAGGAATGTAATATTGTAAGAGCTAGGCTTGACCTTATGTTAACACGATGCGGATCACTGCGCGAAATGACACCATTGGACGAAAACAATATGTGAAATGTGTTAAACCAACATTCTGAACAGTAGAGGCAAATACACTTTCATAAGGCTCCAGAGTATGGGCTCTATTGTGCAGTGTTACGGTTTAGTGCCGTTGTTCAACACACATGTGTTATAACAAGGTGGACAATCAGTTCCGACTACGAAACACACGCGCAGTCGCTGTATCTGTGATCTGTAACGTTTTAGGGTATTGTCGAGCGAAGTACGTAAACACGGGAGTGGGTAGTGAAACTGAAATAAGTGGGAGTGAACAAATTATTGATGGACACTTTAAATTAACATATATAATCGTCATAATTACCATGAATGTAGTGGTAGATAGAAATAGCATGATATCTCTTGTGTTATTTTCCTTTCGAGGTGCAAGCGGCACACAGTATTAACACGTTTACAAGTAAGATCGTTGCACTTCTGAAGTTAGGTTATCGGTAAATAATTGTGTTGAAGCCAAATGGTAATATTTAATTTATATGAATCGCATTGAACACGTTCTCAATGGTGTTTCTAGAGGATAATGTTTAATCTTGATTCGAATCTGATTTGTTGAACTGATTTATTTGATTCACATATTATATTCGACAGATATTATGTAGAGTAGGATTTTTAAAAATATTGGTGTTTTTTGGCTAACGTCCCTTGTATGACTAGACTTTCTAGCTTTGTGTAGCTCAAAAGTTAGTCACGTCAGTGCAAATATATCGTAGTCAGTCGCAGCTCTAATTTCCTAGATGACATTGTATGCGTTTTACCATTTTTTGTTCGGCTTATGTATTAGATGATATATACTAAGCATTGGTAATAATTACCTCTATACTGTCCTATCCTATTTGAATATTAATATAGGAGTAAGTTTATATAATGTATTAAGATTACGCATTTTTGAAATCACTTATTAATATATGAACGTAGATAATTTTTGAGCTCAGTGTTTTAGCTTAACACAATATTCTCGATATTTAGAAATAATATTCGTACCAGTCGGTAAAGTGTCCTGTCACAAAGCAAAAGATGATCAAAGTTTTGTTTAGCGAAAATGCCAATGAAAATAACCCTTGGGTTCATTAACATCGCTTGGTAGCCGATAAATCGATTGTTTCAAATAATTCTGGCGAAAGAAATAAAATCGATATTTCACCTAATCGAGAAACTGTATTTGTTTTTAATGTAAAACACATCTACTTTAAGAACGTTTTATCGATATACATTGTGTCCTTTTCACTAAACGAATCTCCCAAATAATATTAATGTAACCGTAGGAATTTTTCTCTCTCATACTTACATAAGCCACATAAGCCACATTATAATATAAATTTAATGTCTGATGTATACACGACATAATATTGTACTAAGTATAGGCTAGATTTGTCGCTTCTAATATATACACGAACGTCACATTTCGCGCAGAATAATGTAAGAATTAGTGATCATCAACATTCGATCAAAAAATGTCATCGTACAAGTCATTTGGGGTTATTTTTTTAAATAACCCCAAAAACCCCGACTGATAACTAGAGAACTAATCGGTAGTTGAATTTGGATTCGAGCTTTTATAATCTGTGGGAATATATTGGTCACGGCGAAGTGTGAATCTGATATGGAATTATTTCTAATCGTAAGTAGTGATTTAGTATTGTAGCGCCCCCCTTCGGGGTTTGATTGTCACTTCGTTTAGTATACTAAGGTATTTAGATCGGTGTATAAAAATAACAATGATAGATATACCAAATATTTTTTTTCTTATATTAATTTAGCGCAGTTTATTGGGACTAGGAGTGTTTTCTTTATGTGCACAGTCATTTTATATGTTCATAAAGAAAAGTACTCGTTGATTTAATACCTGCTCAGTTACCAGTAAATTAAGTTTTGATGAAAATTATATACGAAAAAAGATACAGATGTCTTTTAGATTTCGATCTCTTTCTTACTATCATTTTCGAGGTTTATAATATCTATTAAATTAGATTTTTTTAGGTCAATGTAATACGGAGCACACAATTTATTGTATCGCGAAGGTCACAGTAAGTGTCACACATATTAAAGGTCACACATATTAAAAGTGTAACAATTTTGTTAGTCATTAAATTAAAACATAAATATATTTTTAATCGATATTTAGCTAAAAAAGGCATACGTACATTTGCCGAGTGTTTGTTTGCACAATATATTTTCTAAAGTTATATAATGTAATAAATATAAGGTAATTATTTATGAGAACATTGTAGACGTACCTCGCTGTTGAAACCGCATCTCTTAACATTGTTTACACACTTAGGTTGGTTTAAATTCATTAAATGTTGCTGGAAGAGATAATTTAGTAACTATAGCATTTTCATAGCCCTGTTGTAAATTAATTTTAATTGTTAAAAGTTAGACTGTCTCGTTGGTCGAGTAGTTGCAAGCGCGACTGCCGATCGGGAGGTCCTGGGTTCAAATCCCGGGTCGGGTACTATGGTAATTTTCTAATTTAGAATTTCT
>DWJK01003263.1:0-13366 GCA_018248815.1 Croniades pieria auraria
ACGGCCAGATCTTTTTCTGTCACAAACAGAGGAGGTTTCATTGTATCTATCAATAGCCCGGTACACAAACATTTGACCAATACCAAGCGTATGGAGGATTATAAAAATTGTATTTGGCTCCGTACCTACTTTATGTAATACAATCATAGCGATTCGGTTCTCTTTATCACCCCACTCCATTTTAATATCACAAAATATTTTACAATATATTGGCGCGATAATAAGAAAACACAATGAACAACCGTATAAAAATGACAGATTCCAAATTCAAAAGCAATATTTTGTTTATTTTTAATTGTAACAATATTTATGGCGAAACTAAGTACATATATTGTATATAACTGATACATTTGAATAGTAATGGAAGCTGTATTGCCAGTAGTTCAAAACTCAATTAATACCACACATCAAAAAGTTATACACCAATGAAGAAACATTTTTTATTATTTATTACACTTTCGTTGAAAATGAAAGTTGGAAATTATGGACAATTCGAAGCGTTTATAAGTCTAGTAACATTAAATTACAAAATAAGACACAAGAGAGCATACATCAACATAACAATTGTATGTAATAACAAGTCTCAAACCATAAACAGATAATTCTTTAAGACCCTTTCAACCACAAAGTACTTGCTACGTGACGGTGGTGCTTCGAACAATTTTCTACGGATTTTGGCGTCTCACGAATTACTGGCAGACAGTCCAAAGCCCTTTATTTCGGTTGCTTGATCGCTTTGTTTCGGTGATTAGTTCAATTATTGGAGCCCGACCGAGCACATGTGGTCATTACGGTAATTGTCTTTGTATCTTCGGGAAGTTAATATATTGGAGCAATATTTCAGTATTCCGAAGACGTTTTCGCGTAAGTACACCGTCTTGGACACTGTTTCATATAAAAGTATTTATGCCATATTTATGTATTACTCATCAGTTTTGAGTTTCCAAAATAATTTTCTACCAGACATGTCTGCTTGAATCCTTAGCATCAGAATTACTGCAAAAAAACGTCGAAGACACTGACAAACTAGTCTTCCAAATAAATCATTAAAGATGCATTTTATGTAACTTCCTCTTTGGTCGAACGGCAAGCGCGACTGCCGATTGGGAGGTCCTGGGTTCAAATCTCGGATCGGGTACTATTGGATTTTTTTGATTTAGAATTTTTAGTAGTGCTCCGAGTCTGGATCTGTGCCCGGTGTATGGTAACAGGCTCACCACCTGTTCCATGGGACTTAAACGTAACTAAAAGCAGTATTAGCCTAGTGGTTAAGAATTCAGCCTCTCACTCCGGTGTTGGATTCAAATCCATGACGCGCACCTCTTTACATAAGTGCGTTTTAAATTTAAATATCACTTCCTAACGGTGAAGAAAAACATCGTAAGTAAACCTGCACACCCTAGAATTTATAAACAAGAAAAAGAAATTCTAAGGTGTGTAAAGACTGCCAACCCGCAGTTGGCCAGCGTGGCGGATTATGAGAGAGAGGAGATCCATATTCCAACAGTGGAATGATAAATGGGTCCATTATTATTATTAAACGTAACTGGTGAAACGTGGGGATGTACTACACTCCTTTGTCTACCCCTCCAGGGATTACAGGCTTAATGTTGCGTTTTTTATGCATTTTATGTCCATAATTCATACCCACTAGAGTACAAGATAGCCAAGTGATTTAGATTTCGGTTTTCCATTCAAAAGTTTCAGGGATTCGAATCCCGGCAATCATTTCCGTTTTATCAGTTACGTACGTTGTTGAAATATTGGAATCTAGGAAATAGTCAGTTAGTGCGATTTAATTTACAATGATAGTGACGCAGGAATAGTTTGTTAAGAAACCTGTATGCTTGAGAGTTTTTTGTACATTTCTATAACAGGTCTAAAGTCATTAGATTTTCCTAAAATGAGAGAATACTATGCTTTGAAATGCTGTCAAAGACAATATCAAAAAATGATCAAATTTTGTAACATTACAAAACTCCAATTCGCATTACAGAAATTCTATACTTCTGGCAGCGACATTTTGTACAACTCACTTCTGTGGTAGTGACGAAGCCGTCTTCCGAATATTTTTAAACCACCTTTAAGACCTTTGAAGAGGTTAACAATTTTTACTACCGGAACTAACCGTTTTACCTGCACTCGAAAGCGCGGAAACTCTCGTACAAAATTTGCCACTAGTCATCCATTCAAATATCGACCGCGTTGAACGTCGGTTTTTATAGACCAGCAACCTGCAACCACGTCAGAGTTACAAGAGCTTCATTAAAATGATTGAGATCAAGCTGTAATTAAAGTATCATATTTTGATCGAAGATTTCTGACTAACGCTTTCTTAACTAACTAACACTTGCTAAATAATAAAAGTATTTAGTAGTAGTAGTAATATACTACCAAGTAAATGGTCACTACGAGTAATGAGCGTCCAACTATCTTGAGATATTGCGAGTTTCGAGTTTATTCACAAATGCATTGTTCCCTTCTCGACGGCTCGGTTAGGTCAGCTCATGCATGTAGTCATAAATAAATAGCGCTACAATCATACCTGCAAGACTGAAACTTGACATACCAGGATTCCTTCAAGCTTAACAGGAAATATGTATAATACGAGGAGAGAGTATTATGGTACTGCTTATGCACTATTTTAAGGACTTACTAAGTACGATTTAGTTGAATTTTTTTCTTACTTTTTTCAAGAAACACGTGAGTCAAACAACGTCTTACAATATTCTCGTCTACAAGGTGAAACAGAGCAAAGATAGGTCACGGCGCTACTTGACCTTCATGTGTCTTGCGTCCGAAATAAAACTACATCTCTGTCAGTTCCCTAAAACTCCTATTAGAATATTTTTAATTATATACATTAATTTAATTATATAACATTAAATGTCGTTTCTTTTATTACAGATATGTAAGGTTTTGTTATTAAAAACTTTTATTTCATATGAACAATGTGTACATGTAAAATAAACACAACAAATCTTTTCTTACAGAGAAACTCAATTGTGTTTAGTTGCTTGTGTCGTCTAAATTCCGGAAATATTGGAAATTATCTTATATATCAGTATATATAATGTATGTAACGTGGTGTTATTTTACGTGTGTTAAAAAATTACATAATAATACTACATATTATTGCATTGACACGTAAAAATCAATATGTCAAAGAGATTAATAAAATTGTATTATATACCTGATATAAATAATATAGTCTCAACAGTTTCCAATTTCGTATTTCTAAGTATTATTATTATATCGTCACGGCAGTATTTCTACGTAATTACATTTAAAAGCAATTGCGCAGATTCGAATGTAACCGTTTTTAGGCCAAGTAGACTTGAAGTTGACCGTCATAGCCATAGAGACAATATTAAAAAGTAAAATCGTTTAGCTGTCAATGGCCATAGAGAAAATTGAAAATAACAGAACTGAAATAGACCGAGTTTAATCTGATGAGTTTTAATGCGACTCTGTCGAGCGACGTTTTCTTTGATGACAGATCTAGTTCCATTTTATCTAATGTCAAAGCGGTTTTATATTTCCTCGGTGACGTTGGTTAAATTTAATAACAATTCCTAAGAAATATACAAAGAAGTATTTCGTTTCATTTTCTGTTACTTTCTACGTTTTTGTATTTTCCTTCAAAACTCTAATTTGTACATAATGTGGATATTCTTAAGTAGAGCTTCTTAAGAAAAATGAATTCATAACTAGCGTTAATGATTACATAATATTTGTATATTTAGAACATATTTAACATTATTCCCAACGGACATTTGGTCATAATTGCGTATTAAGCAATTCCCTAATGGCGAAACAGACATACAACATTGTAAAGATGTGTATGTAAATAGTCCAATGGGATAAAAAAGAATTACGAGTATAGTTAGCTTCTTATTAAAATCTTATGTATTAACGTACAGACTTCTCAGTAAGATTTTTATTTACTTGCTACTCTGACGTCACGAGACCATGTTCTTGGCAGTTCCTCTTGTTACTGCTTTCCGCACAAAATGCAAATAAATAGAGAAATAGACGATTAAAATCAAATAAAATTGTATTTCTCTGTTCGTAATCTCTTCTTCTGTTTGTAATCTCCGAGCTTCATCATCTTCGTTGATCGTGAACTTACGTGGTAAATGAACAATCCTTTATCTTTATATGTTCTTATCTTCGTCGTATTATATACAATAAAACATTTTTTATATTGCAAAACTATACTTTTATACATGCTCGGCTCACATAAGTATATGACAAGCATAAATGAAGGTAAGAGCAGTTAGCAAATTGGTATTTATATGGACAAACGAATTAAGTCGCGCTCACATCATCCCCTCGGAACGCTTAGCTTATTCAAATGACTTACCTATCCTTTCTAATTTGGCTCCGGTTACCCCGAAACACTTACGATCTACGATGTTTTCATTGCGCGTTTTGTGCTTTTGAATATTCAAATTCGGGTTCAAAGCTGGTAATGGTTAGTTCGTTTCGGTATGGGTCCCGGCCAGCTAAGAAAATTAATTGTACACGTATCAAGTTACGTGTTGCCAGGGTATCTAAAACGTGATCACAATATTGATTCAAATACAAAGTGACTTTAGTTTGTACCGGATAATGTTATGTAAATTTGCATAACTTCTCTTCTCAAATGCCGCTGTAAGATAGTGTTACATTATGATTCAATATATCGCAATTTCCATTGGCAATGTTAACCTAAATTTATACATTATCGTTTCCTATAAATTTTATATGCAGCTGTACTTACATAAACACAAAACCTTGGTTATTTTGATTTACAGTTTAAAAGTATATAATTTAATGTTGATTTCAGATATTTAATTAGTATAGGGGTTATTAATGAAGGTCGTATATCATCTCTCTTCGACATTCTTATGACTTAATCTTGAACAAATTTTAAACGTAATTCCTTACTGTTAGAGTTTATCACATCTATGTGTTTCAATTAATAGTACAGCAAAATATTCACTTATTTACATTTGCATTTACCCGTAAGTGGAAAGTGTAAAAAGGTCGAGAAAGCGGGAAACACCCAATCATCTTTATTAAATAAGCAACTGAAAGGCCTAAAACTTTGTAATATTAGTTCACAAACATCACGATGTTTGTAATAGGCAACTACGGATTTTTACTTTCCACGAAAAATTTTCAAAGAGATTCCTCGAAAAAAACTATAAGCAAAAACTTTCCGACGCTATCATTTACAACGTAGTAAAATGCAGAACATTTTTAATTTTGCACGAATGTCTGACTGCAAGCCGGCGGCACAAGAGACAAATATTTTTGAAATACCTCAAAACGCGAAGCAGCCTGTAGCAGTGTAGCATACATATAAATCGTCATCATTTCGAACATTGACGCGAACACAACAGTAAACAACGTACGTAACCTTACCTGAACTCTACAGCGACGCTTCAAGAGCGGGCGCGGGTGCTACCACATACCAGATACACTTGACGTTATCACACAAAACTCTTTCATGTTTATCACGGTCTGTCTCTAACATTAAGAACTAGAGTGTTTGTTTTCGTGACGGCGCAGCAGTCGCGAGATAACCTTACGGCCGCTGCGGGGTGACTGTTACTGACACTCAGATCTACGGGTTCACCCCGATGACGTCACCATAGACCAATAGGGTGAGATTTTATACGCAGGCGCGCCGCGCCAGCCGCCGCGGCGCCTCTTCTCATCCCCGCAGCGATGCCAGCGCTCTACAGCTACGAAAAGTGTACATTGCAACTTTACTATGGTCCGATTTCCAGTTTAACGCAAATAAATATCGTTGTATAACCACCATGACGCTAACACCAATCTCAAAGATTTTGCTTTAGTGGAGTGTACTACTGGGAGTGACAGCTTTGAGAGCACACCCGATGGGCTTTTCAAAGGACCAGCGCCACCATTATTTTTAAGTCTGTGGATGTGCCGCACTTTTCGAATAACTGAGTCGTCGCTATACGATTTAATTTGCCTTTTTGCAGGACCGTTGGGGAATCATATTTGTGAGCGTGCCTATCCCGGCTGAAATGGCAAATTAATTATGCCTGGATGTAATCACGGAAAGATAAACATAAACGGACATATTCAACACAGAAATGACTCGCGTAGAAAACTTTCAGTAGTCGGTATGTTCATAAATTTATATTTATATGTGTAATAACTCTGCACAAGTGAAAATGAGAAAAAATAACAGAAATATCCACGTAAGCACTTATTTGTGCAATATGCCAAGTGCTAATATCGGCGCGTCGAAACATTGATGGATAGCTTGATTATTCCTTAGATCGGATTGTAATCTGGCACGGGTACTTTTTCATACTCAATCACGTCGTTCGGAGTCCCGTCGCACAGCCGAAGGTTTTAATTTGCCATCCGTCTTGCAACAATGGGCCGGTAAAAGAACCTAGCGTTCTATGCCTTTCTAGAAAACTTTTAATCCGAACTTTCTGTGTATGTTGACAGTCTTCACAAAAGGTGTTTTTCTATGCTTTGTTAGAAAAGCTTTTAATCCGCGCATTCTTGTATGTTGTCTGATAGTACAAAAGATATCAAGCGTAAAGAAAAGAATTTTTCAGATATAAACTTTCGTTTTTTTATGGATGATAAGTATACCTACGAGTACGTAGGCGAGTGTCGCTTCAGTAATATATTCATGGGCTGAGTAAAACCTATGCATAGGGAAAGTAACTATTGCTTGCATGATTTTATCACAGTAAAACAATATAGTACTAACATCATCGCGTTAAACGAAAACTTATGCTAGTATAACTTGAGGCGGAGACAAAAATGATCACACTTGCGAAAATATGTCAATTAATATTTGCAAATAACAATACAGAATCGAAGTGATTTTTTGAATTAGATGAAAAATCTTATTTCTTGGTGCCAAGAACTGCATCAGATAGCCCTGCCACTCGAATTATGAACTCGAGATACAACAGATGAATCCTCTCGTGCCAAATTGGATTACCTGCTTTGTCTGACGTCAGTTATGTAACAACCCTCTAAGCGCTTATGTAGTACGAATTAATTTTATGCTGATCATCTTGTTACTTTGTTTACTGTACAGGCTACAACTGTTGTATAAGAAGTAGAGATACACGGCATTTGGTGCTGCTTACCCCTTAATGGAGCAGGTATAATGATATAATAATAATAATAGTTTGACATTTAACATATCAGTATACGTCATGTATCATTTGTGCAAACATATTTTTTCAGTTATTTATACAGCATTCTTGTTTCTACAAACAGACTACATTTAAAATCATCCAGGAAGGTCATACATATTATTTTATTAATTCTAGCTTTAAATGTTTAATACATATGAAACGTTGCCAAATTATCAATTAATTTCAATCATACGCTTACCAGTATTTATATTACAATTTTATTACGTGTATCAAAATCAAGTGTAAATATATAAATTTTACCATAATCTCTGTCTCGCTGAGAATCCATTCTCCGGAAGGTTGTACAAAAGGTCGTTACTGATAATATTCGGCTCTCAGCTGAGACTGTCTGCGCTGGAGGCGGTGATTTATGGGCGGGATGGCTGCCATCGGCGTCATAACTCGCACGGGGACAAAAACGTGACGCGACGGGACATAAGTGTGACATAATTGTTTAGACCCAGACTTTCATCGGATAGTAGACGATAGAATAACTCATGGTAAACTGGTCTATTATAGGTATAGAATCATAAAAGTTAACAGGTATGTATTATATTATTAAATTAGATACATATTTTCCTAAAACATTTTCCAAAGGAAAACCCATCCTTATACAATATGTTTTATGTTGTTTTTAAATGAATGTTATGTTTTACTGAATTTAATGTCATAACTCATACAGTGCGAACATCTCAAGGCAACGTGAGAAAATAAAACGATTTTCATTCAATCCATCATCGTTCCATATCATAATTCGTGGTGTTCTATATGCGGCACATTAACTACAGTGAACAAATTTCGCGAATGATCATCTAATCAAACAAAAAATATTAAATCATGAACACAGATGATTTTATACATGAGAAATTGCAAGCAGTAATATTACTAAGGTCATGACGCAACTGAAATACGACAATAACAAAACCTAAATAAATTCAATAATAAGTTTGGTATCATAACTTACTGCGTTTGAGCGAGTAAAAATGCAATATTTAAGTATATACCCGACTATGTATTAGATTCAGTCGTCATGCCGCACAGCTACATCTACTTTTAGCTACGTTTAGCTACATCTAAAACGTAATCCGTAATATCTCTTGCAGCTTCCCACGTAACGAGGCCAATGAATAGTGGAGCAGTGTGCATAACCTATTTATCCCTTAGACCCGTCTATGTTATAAGACGGTCCGACAGTCAAGTAAATAGTACAATAAATTGCATTTTACTGATCTTAACGTAAAATGCCTAGGAAAATGTAAGTAAATAGTCCGTTTATTTACAACCCTCTTTGAATAATCATCATCATCATCGTCATCGTCAGCCTTTCGATATCCACTGCTGGGTATAGGCCTTCCCTAATCGGCGCCACTCCATTCGGTCTTGGGCCTTCCGGATCCAGCAGCTTCCCGCTGTCTTCTTCAGGTCGTCAGACCGTAACCAGATGACCTACGCTGAGCGATTTGCGCTCCTTTTACCAAGACGTGGTCGCCGCTGGCCAAGTCCCCAACCCGCACTTGGCCAGCGTGGCGGACTACGGCCTTAACCCTCTCAATATGAGAAGAGACCCATATTCCAACAGTGGAATGTTAATGGGTCGTTTATTAATAATTAGAAACATACGTATCAGAATAGTACATATCAGTAGAGTGGACAAAGAATTGGCAGTTACAGTAACAATTGTGGGCGGCGCAAGCGAAGTGTTGATAAAAGTAATGTTACCAGTAACTTAAGGTCCTTTTGCTCGGATGCTGACTGAGCGCTCTATTACGAGTGTGCGCATTTACGGTCTGTCTGCAGAAATATAACGCTGTCATTTTATATAGCACGTTTATTAATCGCAAAAGTGAAAGCTTCGTTTCTCAGCGTTCATTCCACTCGCACATACTCCTCTGTTCCTTGTTAGAGATAATCGCGGAAGCTATTACCTGCAGGATGTCGACTGCAGCGCCGCGTCTGCTCGCGCTGCAAGTTACGCATCCAGCTCTTTTGATTTCACACTATACTTCTATAAGTTACAATAAATGTCACGGGAAATTGCGGTTTCGCATCTGTTTTAATCAACTTTTAATAGCCTGCTGATCGTGTGTTATGTGCAGCTATCGTGACTGCCACTTTTTAGGTCCCACAAGGATATCAGTTTTTCCGTGCGATTTGGAGAGAAACCGGAGACTGCTTTCCACGTTGTCGTAATGTAAATTGACAGATATCTGTTTCAGGAAATCTAGTTAATGACTCTCTTGTACGTTCGTAATGAGGGTAGAATACTTGTATGCCGTAGGGCTGTTCGAAGACTGCCTATTTGACGAAAGAATGTGAAAAATGTTTGATGTGAAAAATTGCCATAAGCAACCACCAAGACAAACCACGCGGGCACAATCTGGGTTAAGTACGTTTACATTTTGGCGGCGCCAAGCCACAATTATTTTAAAATAAATATTATTCTCAAATACAATTAATATACGTCATGCAAAAGGTAAAAATTTTTTTTGCATGAATTTCTAACATAGCGAAATTTTAAAGACACATTTTTATAATTTTTTAACATCGAGGAGGGATAATACCCAAAGTTCTCATCATAATTTTTCTTTACCTAAACCGTTGGGATTATAAAGTCGGCAGGGTTGTGAGTGCATTTGCCTAAAATTCATATAAAAGGCACCTGCTTGTGAATTTGTGATTCGAACACCTATCCCTAAAACTGGGTACACACGATCCCTGTAAAATATTACGTTTGGATTTATTTTCCAGCATTATTCATAGCTTTCGCCATTTATTTTGCTTTACGGCAGCATGTTGTTGATTTAACCTAATATAGATTGAACCATTTGAACACTTACGGTTCTTCTAGTATCTGTTACTGGAAGATTTTTGTAACGCTTTTCTTGTTTTCAAGAGCGTGTAAACAGTTGTGGATTGACTTGGTTATCACTGACTAAAATTTTTACTATAACAATTCTTATTGGGGGGATTAAGCGGATTTGAGAACCACCGGTATTTGGTATAATTATAGTACCCGCAGCCGTTATAGAGTATGGTATAGAGTGACCAGATTTTATTTAATAGAATTAACACAAGGTCAGTATTGCTGGGTTTCTTCTCAAATATACACATATATTTTAAAGAAGATATAACAGCCAAAGTCAAGAAGCAAATGCTTACATGTATCCCCGGTCTTAGAGAAACGGATTTGTCTGTCTGATACTAAACTTTGCATATTTATTACCCAACCCTCAAAAGGCCACGGGGGTTTGTGTGAACGCCGCGATATATCTTGAGGATCACTCTCGGAATGTGGTGGCTGACTTTTGAAAATTGTGCTATACCGAATTACTGTTATGTTTTAAATATTTTAAACATCGTTTAAAATAAAATAAAATGGTCCGAGACGTAATCAAACGGGTGCAACGCCGTATGAACGTACGTGTTAATATTTTAAGTTCTTTAAGGAACATGTTTATGTTCCTACTTGTTTACGTAAAATATTTTTCTGACGCCGCAATTATTTTTCCGTCTGTCACTTAAAACAGGATTACGTTACATTTAATATTACTTGTAACGATACTTAAAAATGTATTTGTTTCATAATATTGCTTCTGAAATTGAATACGCTGATATTGAAAACAATTATGACAAGTTTGCATTGTGATACCTACAAATAAAACTCGGTAATATTTACATAATTTTATGTCATTAAAAATAAACATTGTTCATATATCATTACACTGAAAATTAATTTGTTTATAGCAGCATTTTTTTATATTTTGTGGTATCTTCACACAGCCACCTGATTCCTAAGAAGGCTTGAAGAGAGCCTGTATTATTGTAACCTAAAGAGTGAAAAGCTTCGAATACGCATATAAACTTCTAGAGATAGTGATGTGTTCTACAGAATTATGTTTTTAATTTAATTTTCTTGATATGCAAAACAAGACTAAGTCCATAAACAATACATAAAACGGAACGTTGATCTGCGGAAAAAAAAATGGACACTAGATTGAAAATATTCAAAATTCACTATGAATTAATTCACAATCAAACTGTGATATTTTATTTTTGCGGGAGCTCCACGCGAGATGTGGTGGCCGAAATACACCGGTGTTTCATTGATGAGTTATTAATAGTCGGTTGAAATACAGGACGGATGGATGGATCGCGCGCGCCGGCTTTTTATTTTGTGACGAGTGAGATTAATCCCCGGTTAATCTAACGACGGAAATGCATCACGCGTTATTACTATTTTTTCCATTGGCGCTCGCTTTACCCTTTCATACATACATATGTACATATATCCCGGAACAAAGTTGTATGAAATCGGGCTCCCAAATATTTTTCAAAGCACAGAGTATTTCAAACGCGCATAAATTTTACTCTGCTTTTCATATTTTTATTAAAGAGACAGTTATGTAAAAATATAAAAGAATTGAAAACATCGGTATAAGGGTTTTGAATGTTTCTCAACGCTGTTTATCTATCTAACATTGATTCTATACTTACTTTCTACTTTAAAAGCCTTTCGCTATGAATGTTACGAAGGGGCAAGTAATTTGTCTTTCATTTGTCGTCGAAATATGCGACAAACATCTGACACCTCTAAATAAAGCTGCCTATTGGCAGGTAACTTTCTACATTTCATGGAAGTATTTAACAAATAATGAGGGTTTTGCCACAGTCACCGCACTTGGCATTGCGGGCTGATGACCCCAGTAGGTGTTCGTATTATGTAACATATATAGGTATCAGATCTTTTCTTTATTAGTTCTCAAAAGCAGCAACCCATCTCTGAGCGTCTTCCTATTAATAGACCAGTTGTTAGACTAATGTTACTACGAATTCTATTCGTTCAGTCCTGTTATTAATTAATACTAAATATCACATAGTTTTATGACGAGTAATATCCAAACTAAAGTAGGTTACAAACACCCATAGGCGGCAGGCGGTAGTTGTAAATCCTACGTAGTAGTTTGGTATTCACTGCAAATAAAAAACAAATATGTCTAGTACAGGTCGATCAGAACACAAAATTAAAAACGTTATCAGAGGAAACTTCGTAACAAACATAGATTACATAGTGGTACCAATAAACCCTAGACAACAACGCCGAACTAACACACAAAGCTCGTGCAAGCTATGTTGTACTGCCGTGTTTGTCACCAACACACTCCAACATGTGTTAGTGTTTACATTACGCCATAATTATTCCGATAATACATAATAATTAGGTCTGAAATACCGTTTCGGTTCATTTACGCTAAATCCGATCTATCGGCAGCGGGGGGTTCGATCGTCGTTCCCTCGCGCTTCACAAACTTTGCTTTCATTAAATTAATTAATTCGCGACAGGCCCTAGCTGACAAATTAATTAAATATCATAGTCTCACATAAATCACCTGAAGATTTTAGTGTAACGTATTATTTATCAGTGCGGCTAAAATGCATACAAAACCGCCATATTCCTAATAATAAAACTCTTCATTGCACAGCATGAAGGAAAAGTGGGACGAATAAGTACAGAACAAGATTATTGGCGGTCTTATCACTATTCAGGGTTTTTTTGCAAACACCGAGTTCTGTAAGAGTTAGAGAAAGTAGAACAATACGTTAAACATTGTTAATTAAAAATTGCGTTAATTGTGCCTGCTGTTTGATTACATTGCAATTTAATCCTTACGATTTATTCGCACGTAACAATTAGCATGGACATTGTTATTGAATACTTCATCATTGAGTGATATATATGTATGTGGCACTCGGTGTTCTTTGCCTACATATTTTGAAGGGATCTTCTTATCGTCCTTATCGGGATCTTTTTATCGTCCACTGCTGGACTTAGGCTTCGCAAAAAAACCCACTGAGCTCCATCTTCGGTTCTTCGTATCTAACGGCTGGCAGCCACGATGCGCATACCGTGACCATGGCTATCTGTAGGGCAAAAAATAATTTTTCCAGGCCACTGAGGTTTACGGTTGGATTGCCTTCCCCAAACATAGTCGCAATTCAAGGTCCTCTGTTTTTTGGATCCAGAGGTTCCTTATGGCCTTGAATATTTATTACGTAACTTCACGGCTGTAATCCCCGAAGGGGTAGGCAGAGGAGTGTAGTACACCCCCACGTTTCACTAGTCACGTTTAAGTCCCACAATGGAACAGGTGGTGAGCCTATTGCTATACACCGGGCAC